>OY744515.1:181206458-181431458 GCA_963556195.1 Sepiola atlantica | reverse complement strand
TCTTACTATTTTCTAGTTTTGTTAATATGAGTATTCTTACTAACATCGATGATTCCGCATCTTTAAAACCCCACACTATCACGTTTGTTTGTCTTTCTTCATATTTAATATTCGAAGGCTCATCGCTATTTTGATGGGTTATTTGCTTGATTTCTGTGCTGATCGTGATTTCGAGGCAGAGTTGTTTAATGTTTATGTGTATGAATACACAGTTACTTTTATTGTGTACTAGCTGCCCCGACCCGGCGTTTTCAAGGATAGTTTTTACTTTAATGTATAGATATATATATAAAGGGTAAACTGCACGATATGTCATGAAAATGAAATGCTGTGATAGAACAAATGTGTGAAAAAAAAACTGAAAACATTTCAGTACAGGAGAAAGACAAGAAACGAGAGATTGCTTCAGAAAAAGTGTACTTCTAGTTAAAATAAAAATGCAAGAATAAATAAAAATAGTAAATGAAAAAAATAGTGAATAAATATTAGTAAAGTACCCTTGCACCCTTTAGTGTCAGCCATCTTGTTTTATACCAAAATACATCATGCTGCACTTTTTCTGAAGAAGTTGCTGTGTATGAACGAAACCGGTCAAATCTCTTGTTTCTTGATTTCCTCCTGTATCTAAATCTGTTTTCGGTTTGTCGTTTTTAACACACACACATACACACACACACACACACATATATATATATATATATATATATATATATATATATATATATATATATATATCCTTCTCTATCTCTCCCTTTCTTTCTTACTATCAGCCATGAATAGCGAAGTAAAGTAGATGTAAAAAATCGTATGTAAATAAAGACGGAGGACGAAGAAATTAATACAGGACAGCCGTGGTTCGAACTCACAACCTGTTTTCTGTAAGTGTTCTGATTAAAACAGCAACTTGACTTTTAATTTGTTTAAATATGAAGCGTTAACGTTTTTTTATATTAGTTGTTATTTCTTTCTTTTTAATCACGTGGAAAGTTGGTCATAGGTTATGTAAAATCGCAGACTGTCAAAACAATGCAATTTATTTCAATCTAAAAGTAGCTGTTGTAATTGTTTAAATGGTTTCGTGTTGCATTCACCCAGAATTTGATCGGCTAAATGTATCAAGATGTCGATACAGACGAATAACTGGCAGCCTAGTGTTATTTTCATATTATTTTCATTTTATGTGTATATTGTCGACGTTAAAATAATAGTTTAAAACTAACAAATCACACATAGATAGTTACATTAATGGGACGAAATTCGTATGTGTGCAGTAATTTGAACGAAATTCATAATTGATTTTAATCAAACAAACCGCATTAAGAAAATGAAGTTAACGGAAGAAAAATTCGGATGTCTATGTTAATGAAACAACAGTAAACATGTAATTCCAACGGCATTTGAAAATATCAGTGTTCACAAACCGAGCGATTTAATTGGATAATCATTATAAAAAAAAATAAATGAACGATAAATCACTATAATTGTCTATTATTTAAAGATTTCTCGGAATAGAAAAGAATCGCTTGCAATTTTTTTTATGAAAAGAACACAATGTATGCTTAGCAGAATCAAACAGCGATTGGTCATATGCAATACTATTTCGTTCTAACCTAGCGAATCCGACTTACATAATTTAAATATTGCATGAAAACTTCCATCTAGTATTTTTCCATTTTTATTTAATTTTCATAAATTCTGTATAAATTCCTTATAATATGATGTTCTAATGTTACTTTAGTTTAATTTATTAATCTACATGTTACGGTGTTTTTATCCTATAACGCCCCATTTCAAAATATACAAATCGGATATACACATAGGAAATTTGCATGGTCTGAAGAACGCGAAGCGATAAACTAGTTGTCACAACGCATTGTTGATCCCAAGTATATAATTTTAGAGTTACATGAGCTCACATATTAATATAGCAATTTATATATATATATATATATATATATATATATATATATATATATATATATATATATATATATATATATATGTTTGAGGTACACAATTTAAAAATAGTTTTAAATATAAGCGGAATTTTGTTAATCTCCGTACGTGTGGTCTCGAGAGCTCTTTCGTCCAACATCTCATCAGGAGAAATCGTTGGAAACACACACACACACACACACACATATATATATATATATATATATATATATATATATATATATATATATATATATACAGTTACCTGAAGAAGATAATGGCAATATTCCCGAATCTCTAAATTCACTCCACAAGTGTTTCGGTGATTTTTCATCAAATTTGAACGTAATTATGTAATAATTCCGAAAATAATTCCGGAAATAGCTTTTTATTTGATTTAACGTTTCTTAACGTAATTTCCTTTCAACTGGAGGGGAGCAAGAAACTCGTAAATGCTCTGGGGGCGTGCGTACGTTATTTTAGGAGATATTTTAATCTATAATATATAGTTTCAGTAGTGCTCGTGAGGCTTCCTAGATTTTATTTCGATGGTGTCAGTATCGCTCTGAAGGCTTCCTAGGTTTAATTTTTTTCACTCCTCACTTAAAAAGTAGAGGCTGGAGAAAAAACTTTGTTTTAGGAGTGCTCTGGAGATCACCTAAATTTTAAAAGTGCTCAATATCATTGATAGAGCAAGTGCGTTTGAACGCAATTTTGTCTGGGATAAATAACGTCTTTTTCATTCATTGTTCATCTATTTCTTTTTATTCAACATTTTAATTTTTCTTTACGGTGTTTTCATTTATTTTTCCCTTCAATTTTTACATTTCTTTTTTTAATTTTATTTCTTATTCTATTTTTCTTCATCTATTTTTTCTTCATTTCTCATTCATTACTTCATTTTTCATTTTTATATTCATTTTTCCTTTATTATTATTTTTAACTTTTCAAAAATGTATTTCTGAATCATTATTCTTCATTCAATTGTTTCATTTATCTTTCATTTATTTCTTCTGATTCATCTTTTTTAATCTTGGTTATCTTTCTTTTTGTCATTCATTTTAGTTATTCAGTTCTATTTTCATTTTACTTCAATAATTTTTTTACATTTTTTCAGGCAGTGTTTTCATTTAGTTTTCTTTCATATTTCATTTAGGTTTTATCAAACATTTTTCATTTATTTCTTCCTATTCATTTGTTTATTAATTCTGGTTTTTCATTCACTTACTTTTGTGCATTTTTTCATTCAGTTTTTTCATTCAGTATTTTTCATTCAGTTTTTTTAATTTAGTGTTTTATTTATTTCTCAATCATTTTTTTTGCAATCAATGTTTTCATTCATTTGGTCATTCACCTATTCTTATTGTTTTCAGTAATTCTTTGTATTCATTTTTTATTCGTTGTTTCATTCTATTTTCAATTTATTGTTTTTCATTCATATTGCAGTATTACACTTGGTAAGTGTCCGAGATTTAAAAAATTGTAAGATTACAGTATTTCTTTTGGTGACTAGTATTTATAAATTATCTTTGGACTATTGTCTTATCAACATCATATATCTCCGTATTATTGTGAAATTGAGGGAGGGGGAAGAAATAAGGAATTTACCGGGACCGTTTGTTCTACTCTACGTTCTCCGGGTTGAATAATTGTAAGATTACAGTATTACTTTTTGGTAAGTGATATATATAAAATCTCTTCGGACGATTTTCTTTATCAACATCATTTACTATTGTGAAATGGAAGATGGGTTTAATAAGTTACGAATTGACCGGGGCCATTTCTTCTACTCGGCATTGTCCAGGATCAATAATTGTAAGATTTCAGTATTACTTTTGGTAATGGATATTATAAATCTGTTTGGACTATTGACATCATCAACATCATGTAGTTCTAAATACCCTTAAATAAAGTGGGGAGAAAGAAATCATGAATTGACTTGGATTATTTGTCTTATTCGGCGTTGTGCGGAATAAATAATTGATAGATTACAGTATTACTTCCGGTAAGAGGTATATATTAAATCTACTTGAGTATTATCTTCATAAACATAATTTACCTTCATATTATTGTAAAATGGGGGCGCAAAAAATAGGAATTGACCGGGCTCATTTCTTCCACTCGGTGTTATATGGGATTAATAATTATTAGGATACAGTATTAACTTTTTGGTAGGTGATATATATTAAATCTCTTCGATTTATTGTCTTTATAAACATCATTTATATGTATATTATTATGAAATGAAGAGTGGGGAAAAGAGATTAGGAACTGATTGGGACTATTGTGGTGTGGGCTAAGAAATTAAGAATAGACCGAGACCATTTGTTCTACTCAAAATTGTTCGTGATCATGAGTTTTCTGCATACCTTGATTTTAATCATACTTTTGGTGGTGTTGTGAATGCCTTCTCACTAACATTACAGATGCATATTTGATAATTGACGGTAGGGGTTACATAAACTTTTGTTCTACTCTTCGTTGTCCACGAGCAAATAAATTGTCATTATTAACATAATTTCTCTTCATACTTTGATTTTAACTTTACTTTTGGCAGTGCTCTAAAGGTCTCCTTATTAACATTACAGTATTATATTTCATAAATAGGGCGGGGTTACAAAAACTTTCGTTCTACTTGTGCGGGAGCAATAAAATTGTCATTGTTAACATCACTGTATTATATTTTATAAGTGTTGGAGTGTAATATAATCTTTAGTCATACTGTGATTTGTCTGGGATCAACAAATGTGTATTACAGTATTACATTTAAATCTGTTTGGACTATTTTAATTATCAACAGCATTTCTCTTCATATTATTGTGAACAGAATTAACCGCCACCAAAAATTTCATTGTGTTTTGTTTTACTCGGCGTTGTCCAAGAGCAATAAATGCAAGATTACAGTATTACATTTAAAAATGATAGCTCCGTTAATTACATTATTTTTCAACCCATTAGAACAGGGGAGATCCATGGTCTGGGCAGAGTAGAAAGAGAGGGTTAAGGAGATGGATGGAAAAAATGAAGGGTTAGGAAAGAAAGAAAGATTAAGAGACGGGTAGAGAGAGATAGAAGTTTTAATATAAAGATGTTAAACACAGTATCTATCTTATATTTTGCTTTTTTTATCGGCTTGAGCAACATCAAATAGCCCTGCTAGTATATATATATATATATATATATATATATATATATATATATATATATATATATATATATATATATATATTGTTGTGAAGTTGTTCCACAGTAAATAATAAATTAAGGAAGTAAAGTCGAGGGTTTGTTTAACAAGTGTATTAACAAATTAAGAAAGTGACTAGCTCTTGGCTAGACAGGTACAAGGTGGTGCTTTGTCTCCTGGTGACTCGCACTATTTATAGTGACAACCGGTGTAGTTTCTCCTGTGTAAGAACGGCCGGTGTAACACCCCCCTTTGAAAATATCTCCTCTGGGGATTAATAACGTTTTTGTTTGGGAATCACCATCATCAACTCAGTCGATTTCCGTTTTCTATTTGATCTCCTAATCTCAGGAGCAGTCTCTGGTATGGGCACCTGAAAAGTATCAAACACTGCATCCATGATGTCCTCCTCGGGCGATCTGGTCACCTCACTGTTCGAATATCTATTCCGGATTTGGTTAGTGTGACGTTTGTGCACGACATCTGGTCCCTTAATCATATAGACCATGTTGCCTATTTGTTTATCCACAGTGCCGGACTCCCAGAAAGTCCTATTTTTTCTGTAGATCTTATCAAAACCTTTTCGCCAACTTTATACCGTTTTTTTTTTGTTATCGTTCTTTTTATATTTGCCCTATCCTTGTTTGGTAACAACTTGTGGAAAATCGATCTAACCTTGCGTCCGAACATGACCTCAGCAGGTGTCTTCGACGTTTCGATATTTGCATTCGGAGTGACTCTGTAAACCTGCAGAAACTGTTGGATTGACTTATCCGTTGGTGATCCACTAGCTTTTTTCAGAGCTCTCTTGAATGTGTCAACGAATCTCTCCGCCTGTCCATTGCTTCTTTGATGGTATGGAAGGAATGTTATATGTTCGATGAGATGATCCTCGCAAAGGTGTTTAAATTCAGTAGACGTGAATTGAGTACCATTGTCGGTGATAATGCAGTCTACTACTCCAAACCTGGCGAATAGTTCGTATAGGAAGTTGATAGCTGCCTCGGATGTGGGGTTCTTGCATTTTAGTACTTCCGGCCACTTGGCTAGGCTGTCTACAACAATGAGATAGTAGAACCCATTCAGTGGTCCCGCAAAATCTAAGTGAATTCTAGACCAAGGTCGGTCCGGTTTAGTCCACGATCCGAATTGAGTTGGAGAAGCTTTCGTAGCTAAGGCGCATCCTCTACACTCCCTGACTTTTTCTTCAATATGCTTATCCATGTTTGGCCAGTAAACGAAAGAGCGCATAAGGCTTTTCATTCTCGATATACCTGGATGTCCTACATGGAATTCCTTGAGCATTCTTTTCTGTAATGTCATAGGAATTACAACCCTGTCGCTATATAACAGGACGTTGTCGCAAATTAGATAAATTCCATCATCTAGTTGGTTATTGTTGATTTTTTTGTTCGTGCTTATGATAAATTCATCCACCTCTGCCTTACTCTTAATCTCATCAAGCGTTACTGGAAGTTCTCTTATTGTGTCACATAACGTATTTTTTACTTCAGCTTCCGCTTGAATGGCTGCTATCACCATATCCTCCAATGGTTCTGTCTGCTTAGGTATCAACCTTGATAACCCGTCTGCATGACCAACTTTCTTAGATAATACATACTCCATTTGATAATTGTAGTTAAGAAGAATGGTACACCATCTTTGGAGTCTATTCGCAGTGTGTTGTGGTAGTCTCTTTTTCGATCCGAAAATCGTTAATAAGGGTTTGTGGTCTGTTTGTAACAGAAATTGTCTACCGTGCAGGAAACGATGAAATTTCTTTACCGCGAATATAATGCTTAGAGCCTCTTTCTCAATTTGAGAGTAGTTTTTTTCGGCTGGTAGAAGTGTTCGGGATGCATGGGCTATGGGTTTTAATTTTCCATCATCCATTTTGTGCAATATGCATGTTCCTATACCATAGTTGCTGGCATCGCTTGCAACTACAATATCGCGCTTGGGATTATAATGTGCCAGAAACAAGTCAGACGTTAAGATATCTTTAATCTTCTGAAACGCTTCTTCGCACTTTTGCGTCCAGACCCATTTTTGGTCCTTATTTAACAGTTCATTTAAGGGTGATCTTAGTTTATGCATGTTTGGTACGAACACATTGTAGTAATTCGCCAACCCTAAAAAACTTTGTAGAGACGCAATATTTTCTGGAGCAGGCATGTTCTGTATCGCCATTGCCCTATCTAGGTCTGGCCTTCTTCCTTGCTCATCGATGATTTGTCCTAAGTATTTTATTTTTCCCATGAAAAAAGTACATTTCTCATCTTTGATTTTAAACCCATAATCCTGGATTTTTTTTAATACTTGGTTTACATGAGTGTTGTGTTGTTCTTTGCTAACGCTGTTTATTAACACATCGTCCAGGCACCCTACTGCGAAATCCATCCCATTCAACATCATGTCCATAATTTGTTGAAAAATCGCAGGGGCGACCTTTACTCCAAAAGGAAGTCGGTTAAATTAGTATAATCCCTTATGGGTATTGATACATAGCAGTTTTGAACACTCTTCATCGACAGGGATTTGAAGATAAGCGTCGCTGAGATCGATATTAGAAAAATATTTTCCTCCACTCAGTTTCGCAAATATTTCTTCGGGGCTTGGAAGAGGGTAATGGTGATCTTTTAACGCTTTGTTCAAGCCTGTGGAAAAGTCGGCACAAACCCGAATCTCCTTGTTCTTTTTCTTAACATAAACTGTAGGTGAAGCCCACTCACTGTGATCAATTTTTGAAATGACAGCCATGTTCTCGAGTCTTTCTAATTCACCGTCTATTTGCTCTATAGCGGCGTATTGAACATTTCTTTTCTTTCTGAACACAGGTAGTTAATTTGTTTTAACTTCAAACTTTGCTACCGCTTTTGTACACCTTCCAAGACCGCCTAAAAATACGTCTGGAAAATTTTCTTTTAATTCCCTCTTGAGTTTTTCTGTCTCCACATTCGAATCCTCAACCTTTTGGCAAAAGGAGCTTAAAGGCAGATCCCATAGACTAAACTTTTCAATCAGATCAGTTCCAAAAAGGTTATTAGATTTTCGCATAACAAAAATTTTGGCTTTTACGGTCTTATTCTGGAAAGAAATATTCGTCAATAATTCCCCTTCGAAGGTTATTTTTTCACCACTGACGCTTCTCGCCGTTTTTTGTGATTTGATCATAGTGGGTCTCCCAAGCTTCTTCCATGTCTGTACAATAATGATGGAAATGTCAGACGCACTAGCAAGCTGTAGTCTTACTTTTTTTAAGCATTTTGACCTGTACATATTTCCGGATATTTTGTTCTTCAGGTTCAATTTTTGTCAGTTTAATGGCTGTCTTTCTACCAGATTTTTTTCTACAACGTGATGCCTTATGTCCTTTCTGGTGGCAGTTGTCACATTGTTTGAATATGTAGGGACACTCATTGTACCAATGGTTATCTCCACACCTCCAACACGGTCCAAGTGGATCTTTTCCATGTTTTTTTCTCTGGTTATTCATTGAAGTCAATTTTTTCTTCTGATGGATTTTTTTAATGTGCGACACTCCGTTTTCCTCTATGTCACGACTGTCCTGTTTCTATGCAACAAAACGTTCACAGTCTTCCGCTAAGTTTTGTATTGTTAGACATGGCTCATTTTCGAGTTTATTTAAAACACGACGTCTGATTTCAGAGTCTTTATTTAAGACCAGACCGTTTGGAATTTAAGTAATTGAAAAAGAGAATCTTTGAATTCAGTGTCCATCATTCACGAATTCAAGTTATGCACCACACAATTTACACTTGTAAAAATATATCAGTTTTCCCCACAACGTACTTAATATAATTAGTTTGCTCAACTAATACACAAAACAAGAAATATATTATTCCTTAATAAAAAAAATTCAATCCCAGTTCTTTTGTTTGAAAAACAAAACTAAGAAAAAAAATTTTTATATATATATATGTGTACGTAGTTTTACAAAACCAAGTCCGTCGCTATAAGCCTAATAAGACTAGTTTTATGGGAAATCTTTTTAACCCCTTTACATTTTGCAAAAATGCGACTTGCTTATTTAACAGTTCTTTGTTAGAAGCACAAATGACTTACGCGAATATATTTTTTTACTGTCCGTCCTTTGCTCTCGACAATTCTGTGGTAGACCGTTTTAATAAATAGTCAATCCGGATTTTGCTCAAATATCAGATGTTGTCCTAATAATAACGACAAACTTACACAATATCTGTAATAGTTGACGCGGATAACATTTATCTTAACGAGTCAGTGAAACTTGAAAAGAAAAAAAAATAAAGGTATCAGTGTATTCAATTATTTCAATAATTGAAAATGTCTTTCGCGTTTTCTAGTTTTCGATTTTTGGTAGCAAGTTTTGAATTTTTTTTTTCGCTTAACTACTCAGTAGTTAATTTGCTGTTAATCCTTGCGAATCCAAATATCTGACTAAGATGGGTTTTATTACGTGAACATCTTGCGAATCACTTTGGGTGATTTTTTTTTTTGCAGTGAAATCGTTTCGATTCCTCGTCGCCAATCTGTTGTGAAGTTGTTCCACAGTAAATAATAAATAAAAGAAGTCAAGTCGAGGGTTGGTTTAACAAGTGTATTAACAAAGTAAGAAAGTGACTAGCTCTTGGCTAGACAGTTACAAGGTGGTGCTTTGTCTTCTGGTGACTCGCACTATTTATAGTGACAACCGGTGTAGTTTCTCCTGTATAAGAACGGCCGGTGTAACATATATATATATATATATATATATATATATATATATATATATATATATATATATATATATATATATAAGGTTAATAAAACAAAAATATAAGAGGCAACTAATATCTTTAATTAGTGTATATCCGGATAAAAATAAAGTTTAATATACTGGATAGAGCATTAATAGCAATAGATGAAGTTGAAGAAAAAAATAAGGTGCGAATCAAATTTTATTACAGTTCAATGTTCAGGCAAAGTACTTTAAAGTCCTTAACTCACGAGTTTTTAAAAAATATCTTCTCGTAAGAAGACCATTACCACAATGACATTACTGCAGGTAATAAAAATTAAACTTTGAAAATATATAAATACATGAAGGTATATGAAAACGGCCCAAAACATACTTTTTTGTAAACCTATACAGTTCATCCAAAAAATGGTTAACGAATCTATATTAAATCTAAAAGTATATTCTCATGAAATATTAGCCGAAGAAGATAATCGAAGTATTCCCGAATCTCTAAATGCATCACTAAGGGGTGTAGACGGAATATTTTGTTAAGAGGGGGGGGGGTTTCAGTCATTTTTATTAAATTTCAGAATAATTATATAATGATTAAAAATGTTGAGTCATTACTTCAAGAAATATTTTTTAAATTTCATTTAAATTTTTTTACGTCATTTATATTCGTATGAAGGGGTAAGAAACTTGAAAAAGGGTGGTTTGTAGAGCTCTAGCGCGTCCTTAATTTTATTTAGCTGGTGTTTACCTTTCACACACATTTAAAATAAATATAATAATACGCTAAGGCATTTCATATTCGTACGTATGTTATCATTTGTCACAGACATTTAAAATCTATATAATAATACGCTAAGACATTTCATGTTCGTACGTATGTTATCACCTTTCACACATATTTAACATATATATATATATATATATATACGCTCAGGAATTTAATGTTCGTACGTACGTTATCACCTTTCACACAATCTAATATCAATATAATATAATAATAAGGCTGCCTGTGGGGAGAGTGTATTGTAAAAAACTCGGAAAGGCTGGTTTTAGTTGTGCTTTAGAGGCCTTCTTTTATTTTGTTTGGCTGGTTTATATAGCGCCATGTAAGCCTCTTAAAACGGGATCAATAAATGTAAATAACATACAGTAATCAAAAATGCTCAACATAATAGATGGAGCAGTTGTTGTAAAAACGCAGAGTTGCCGAGGAGAAGCAAATTCTCTGTATTTTGTTAACTCGGCGTTGCCCGGGAGCCACAATAGTAATAATTCAGTATTTTATTTCGTAAGTTTATTTTAAGTACCCAAAATCATAAAAACAGCAGGTGCGTTTAGTTGGCATTGACCGGGTGTCATCAATACGATATATAGTACAATCTTGCATAGGGCAGGTATTTTTAAACGTCACATTGCCCCGAAGAAAGTTGTTCACTGTGATTCGATATACTATTGTATACCAGAAACGGTGTCAGTGTAAAATATCATAGAAAAAACAAGTGTATGCAATAATATGATAGTACATTTTCAATGTGGCATATACTTGATGGGGAAGAAGAAAAACAAAAAAAACTCGGCATAAATATATGTTTCAATATTTCATTAAGAAGGAGGGGAAGTAAAACCTCGGCGTCGCTCGGGTATAAATTAATACAAATATAGATTTTATTATTTTCTGAGGACGTATGTAGGAAGAAACTTAGTGTCCCGGTAGAAATAACTTTAAAACTGAACGCTCATGGGGATTAATTTACATTATTAGTGTGTCCAATACATTAAAACAAGAGAAGGAAATGGGCTCGGCACAGATGTGAGAAGGGTGGGGGAGGAGTTGTGAAAAAACGGGAAAGCGGAGATAGAGAAAGATAGAGAAAGATAGAGAAACAAATTGAGATAGATGGATAGCAATTTTAATATAAACATGTTACACATAATTTTAACCTCTTCTATTTTGTTTTATCGTCCCGAACAACGCTAGGTAGCCTTGCTAGTATATATATATATATATATATATATATATATATATATATATATATATATATATTGGTGGTCGTATTCTTTGTGTCTGAAGTGTTATAGCCTAGAACTACTTTAAGCGATATGATTAATTTGTATATCAGAATGTCAGAAACATTGACATGTTTAAACACACTCTGAGATCTATATTCAATTATAAATCTTTTTTCAGAATTTATCTTCTTCGATTTAATAAAAGTGTTATCTGCATCGAATATTATGATAATTTAACATAGGACCAATTGTTACAGAACTTTCCATGTCTTCCAACAAAATCACTAGTAATTTTGAATACCTCGACAATTGCCTAAATTGGCAACCGATCAATAGTGTTTCATTGCTATTTCCTACTTCTAAGGTGACTCTATTTCAGTGTGATAACACCGAGTAATCTTGTGTGATGTGTTATCGAGTAATCGTGGATTCATGTTGTCTTTAGCTGTGTTGGCAATTTTCCCACACTATTTGAGAAATAATAATGTGGTATATTTAGTTTTTGAAATTTGTCTTACCAATAAATGTCTAGTGCGAAGTTAAAAAAGGTGTGTTCCATATTTAGCAATACCATTAATTAGTTTGATAAAGTAAGTCACAACTCATTATTGTCTCTGATGAGGTTGTTCAACCTAATGATTTGTTCATAATTTAGATGCTTTAATTCTACAGGGTGGGCCAAAATAAGAGTCCTATCTTTAAATTTGAATAACTTGAATTTGAATAACTTCCACAAAATAAAAGTTAAACTCACCAAACTTTATGTGTGTGTAGACTGACCCTTCCGAGATTATTTGAAATAAACAAAACAAATTTTAGCCGAAAAACACTTCTTAAAACTTAAAAAAACTAAAGTATTGTTTTTTACACTGTTTTGAGTTTTTTTAAGAAAAAATAATGTTTTCTAAATGAGGGTACTTCCTTAGGGCTAATACGGCTCATGCTTGCTTCGGAAGGGGTCCTTTACTTATTCTAAAAAAATAATTTTTTTTAAATCAATAAATAACAAAGTTATGAATTTTTAAAAATAGGACCCTTATTTTTGCCCACCCTGTATTATTAATCGATACGCTGTTCTGTATACTTTCTAGTTTTAATATCGTATTTACAATGTTAATGTATAGTTTCGGTGCCATGGCTGAGTACCACATTACATATGAAATCTTATTAAACTCTTAAATATTCTAACAATAACATTTACTTCCCTTGGACTAATATTTATAATTATCTAACCAATCACTGTATTTTTCTTTTCAGACAATTGACACAGTATGATTATAAAAATGTAAATGAATCGTTAAAATTCATCTCGACATCGCATTCCTCAATTACGTTTGTTTTACCTGAATTTTAATTTGTATTCATACTTTATATTTTATAATATTTATATATATATAATATTTTGCACTTTGCTGTGTTATTTTCTTGTATTATATCTTCTGATAATGACCTTACATATAATTTATATTATTAATGAATAAATGTCACTATTTATGTTACACTATCAGGTAATTGATGCATAAATATAAACATAAAAATGGTCTAAAGAAATGCTAATTACCTTTTGACTACCGAATTGTATTATTTTATTAAGGCATCAGATGAATTGTTTCAGTGAGAGTAAAGCATTATTGTTCAAGTTTGGTAAGAATCTCGTTCATATTATATGATTTGATACTTTCTTGACAAATATCGTAATCTGAAGCAGTTAGTCGTCTCATGTTTTCATATTTCAAAGTTAAATAGTTTAGATATCATCAGAGAGAATTATAAAGAAATATATTATTTTTATTTTGATTGGATTAATGTATTTTACGTAACTCTGAATTGCGCCCAAATCAAAATTATTGAACTGAAAGAGCCGTTGTTAAAGCAACTGTTTATGAGAATTATTATGGCATTTGTTTGCAGAATCAAGAATATTGACAATATTTCCCTTTTTCATTTATTGTTAGTTGGCCGATACTTGTGTTCTATGCTAGAGAGGACGAAACTAGAATGAGTAGATATTTCTATATTAAGTAACAAACGCAGTGCGGGACTCATTGATCCAATGCTGCTGATACAGGAACAGAATTTAGCTAGCTTCAATGTGAGAGGAACAATGTCTGTAAAGGCAAATTAGCTGGAATATTTTGAGCAAGTAGCGAAAATACTCGATAATTTTATAGTTACATACAAATACGATTTTTTTTAAATTACAGTTTCTGCGATATTTAATAAAGGATGCTTATTCGTAAATATATGTAACTTTTATTAGTTATTCATAAGTAGATCAAACGGGAAACGAAAAACTCTACGTAAAACATGTTTTGCTCTTAATGACTATGCATGTAAGATTTTGTTTGAAAAAATATTTAATGGGATTTATTTTCTTTACCCATATATGTGTATCATAGAGGTCATTGGAAGAAATGTATACGTCTTTAATGACCGCTGCATCTAGCTTTGAAATATTTATTCCGAATCAGAGAATTATCAAATCTAAAATAAATGTTTTAAATAAGATATGAGCATTATATTGATTTGTTTATTTTACATAAAACTCTGGAGAAATGGTTTTGGGGAGAAAATTAAGCACCTTTTGCTTTTAACTAAGATATGTAAAAATAGTTGATTGCTAGGTCATTATTTTTATTTTTTTTATAAAGAAGAGCACCGGAACGTATTTATTATTCAAGTAAATAAAAATGTGCATGATTGTTATTTATTTTCTACGGAAGATATAAAAATAATATTAATTATCTACCTTTGAGTAGAACTCTCTTGTGTGAATTCATTTTTCTTTTCCCTAACATTTTATAAAATAATTCCAATCGATGTGTGTCTTTTATAAGGTATTGTTCAACCGATCCAACTACTTTTCGCATTTTATTTTTGCAAACTTTTCTAATTATCTTTTCCAAAAATATTCAGAGATAAGTTAAAGATGAAAATGTAATTAAATTAAAACTAGATCGTTGCTATTTTAAAATCAAATTACATTCTTTATTGTTTTAAAAAGTGCGCATGAAGTTTGGGCGTGTTAAGAACACATTGATATCTGAATGTAATCAATTCGATAACATCTATTGATTACATGTTTTATCTCTTCTGTTTCCTATTATGAATTTAAATTTAAATATTTAGTATAAAACATTCTTCTATCCCTATAAATTTATCTGCTCCGATATCGCATTTTTGTAAATACGAAAAGGCGTGTTTAAGAAAAAATGTAAATAATAAAAGTTTTTACCGAAGGATAGACCGAAAAAGAGGAAAGTAACCTGAACTATTTCTAGTCCTCGACGCTCATGTGCATACGTCATGCTTAATTAAGATCAACATTGTGCTATATTTGACTCTCGCGTCGGACGGAATAAGTAATCTAACAACACATATTATTTCTGACTGAAACAATTTTGCATCTTTCATAGAATAAGTAAAGTTTTCTAAAAATATTTGAAAGAAATCAATATCAGACTAGAGCATCATAGTTTTTATTATATGTTTTTATTAGTTTCCGAAAAATGTCTGACCGACTCCGTATTTACGAAAAGTCATCCCGTAATTTGGAAAGTTCTCAATAAATTTTTATTTTTGTTTAAATAATGAATTAATAATTGTGTTAACATGATAAACATATCAGTTAAATCTATTAGTTTTAATTTCGAAAAAATCATATTCACCAGTAATGCACATTTGATATTATATTACTAAAGAATTCACGAATTCAATTATTCTGCTAACCAGTGTTTTTTCTTGTTTTGTACATATACAATTCAACCTAATATTTAGATTAAAGTAAATTTGTAAACATTATCAAATAGGCATCTAACACATGGTTTCTTTGAAGGCATTTTGCCTCTATCTTTATGTTAAAATTTAAAAGATGCTTAAAAAAATGAACTTTCCCAAATGTATAACGACCAGCGATCATAGTTTCTTTGAAGGTATTTTGACTCTATCTTTGTTATATATATATATATATATATATATATATATATATATATATATGTAAAAATAAAAATGGAATAAAGAATAAGCAATTCAACAACTAACAAAAATAAACTCAAAAACTCATGTTGTAAAGTTCCACCGAGATATTTCGGCCGTACATACGACCATTTTCGATCAGTTAATAAACTTTATTTCAAAACGGAAAAGTTTTCAAATGCGATTGGAAGAAAATGTCACGTGCAGAGAACAACAAAACGGGGAGAAAAGGGAATGCGAGGAATGTTATGAAAAGAGAATGAAAAAGAAGATGAAGAAGAGGAAGAAGAAAGAGATACCAATCAACCAGTGTCTTTAGAACGTCAGTTGAAGAAGACGAAACAAAGAAGAAGAGAAAGCGAGAGCAAACGTGAGAAAGGGTAAATCGACATGTTGTTGTCGAAAACTATTAAAGAAGAAAAAAAGAGAGAGAGAAAAAATTAGTGCTTAGATATCGCCTGCTGATTGAATTCGGGCTGAGAGCGTCAAAAGTCTACAGGAGTAGTAGTAATTGGGGCAGTTAACGTCGAGGGACGAAACAAGAGAAGAAGAGGAGGCAGGGGAGGAGGGGAAGGGGGAAGAAGAGAGACAAGGGTTAAAAGTTAGCCAGAGTCGTATTCATTTAGATTCATCTCGTATACAATCGATCTAGCCGAAGGAAAAGCAATATTATAGAAACCTTGTCTTTGGGCAATGGTGTTCTTATGACATAGGATCAGACAGGATGGGTACCCATAAGGCAATCCCTATCAAACATATTCATGACACCAAACTTCGACGTCTCACAGAATCCTATACATACATACATACATACACACATATATATATATGTATATATATATATATATATATATATATATATATATATATATATATATATACACACATTTGTTGGAAAAAGAATTGCATAGAGTACTAAATTACAGAGGTAAGAATCCATTTCACAGTGACTGTCTAATTGGCCTTGGACTTACGATTTTTTGCCCGAGACCAGGAACCCCACCTAGATATATTTTATCTCTGATTTCAGTGTTGATTCGGAAAAAACAAAGATCAAAGAAATACTTTAATGCATTGAAATCAGACTCTTAATACTTATAATTTTCTGAAATACAAATAAAAAGAATTAAATTATTTGGTAAGGAATTCTTAAGTGATAAATTATCGCTAAGAATAACTTTTTATTCTTCATATGAATAAAATCAGTCAATTCATTTTTCTCGCGAAGTAGTTAGGTCATTAAAAGTAGATTCTTCGGATGATGAAAAATATAAATACAAAAAAGGCATGTGGTTATCTTGCATAATCAACCAGATGATGACATACATTGCAAATAATTCATTTGCAGATAAATCGAAATCACAGTAGAAGTACCATGTATTGGCTGTCAGAGACGAAAAAATAAGGAAGGGTAGGAAGAATGCAAAGTGATTAGAAATTTAGTTACCTTGCAGCCATCTTCTTTGTCTTCATTCTTGTTTTTGCCTGACTATTCATTTTTAAATAATTCTTACGTCGGTCCGGACAGCTCGATCGACTGCGCCTTAAACTAAAAGACTAAAGGTCCCCAGCTTTATCTCGGGTTTTTGGTAAGCGGAACTTTTTTCGAATAGTTATTGAATTAAACAATGCGATACTATAAATTATAGTTATTTTCTTTATATCAAGGTTTTTGGTAATCGGAACTTTTTTCGAATATTTATTGAATTAAACAATGCGATACTATAAATTATATTAATTTTCTTTATATCAAGGTTTTTGGTAATCGGAACTTTTTTCGAATATTTATTGAATTAAACAATGCGATACTATAAATTATAGTAATTTTCTTTATATCAAGGTTTTTGGTAATCGGAACTTTTTTCGAATATTTATTGAATTAAACAATGCGATACTATAAATTATAGTAATTTTCTTTATATCATAAATGCAATATTGTATACTAAATGCATTTTTCTTTATCCTGTATATAACAGTTATTTATGAAATCCACCAATATCTATTCGACTTATTCAAAAACAAATCAGCCATTTACGTAACTATTCATAAAGATGTGTTCACGTGATTTACATATCATTACATTTTACTATTCATCATCTTACATTTAATAATTTACATTTTACACCACCGGAATTAATTCTGACTTATTCTTAAATATTGTAAGAATTTTCATCTCTTATTCTTCTTCTTTTCATCTATTGGAAGTATTTTAATTACATTTTCAAACTCCGAATAATAATTTACACTGACGAGTCCTGAGCAGCGTCAAGTATGGACAACCAGTAGGCCAATAAATTCCGAAGCAGACCCCAATTGTCTAGAAACGCACTTCATAAATTTTAGAGCGTCAGTAGTCATGGTTGAGAATTTTAAAACAAGCTCTAGACGAATGTTTTATTTATTTAGTTTATATAATAAACGTTGTGTTAGTTTAAGATCATTACTAAACTCGTTAGTCAAACTGTACGTTTGACTAACGAGTTTCTGAAAAGAAATTACAAAAATGCATTTCTCAAATATTTACGTTTCTAGATTGTTATGCGATATTCCTCGTCGACGTGTTTATAGATTGTCTTCATATGTTACGCTGATCTGCTAGTCATGATTAGTCGTCACATTTTGAACTGGCCTCAGATGTTTGTCAAAACCGTAAGCATGGATTTCGAAGGTTTGGCTAGCTGATTTAATAGATATGAAGCAAAGTGTGTCAATCATAACTAAAATCGTTGCAACATCTTGCGCAATATATACAGTGTGTATATTAGCAAACTAAATAGGTAAACCACATATTATTGAGAGAGTACACGATAATATATCAGTACCACTTACAGTTGATAGTGATAAAACCAGAGTATAGTGAATATGGAAATAGAACACGATAATGAACATGAACATAGAACTAAAAACAATACGAGAAGGTCAAGAATTGCACAATACTTGTGAAATGTTTTCCCCCACAAAACAAATATTATAATTGTTAATATTTATGCGAAAGAAAATACAATAATCCTAGTAGCCACATTAAAATATGAGACGTTTTAAATATATTTTAAACCAAGTGCAAAATATTCGCTACAGTCGTAAATAAATTAATATTAATCTGAAAACATCATTTAATAAGTCAGTGAATTAAAAAATACATTGTCTGTGGTTGAAACCCAGTGAAGTTAATTCCAGAGCAGTCGTAAATTCCAGAGCAGTCGTAAATTCCAGAGCAGTCGTAAATCAAATGAAGTCTGTGGCTATAATTGAATAACTTTTCCATGACATATGTGTTAGATTTGTATTTGTTACTCAGTTGAAAGTTAGGTTAGAATACAATATAGGTATAACTGAAAGAAATGGCGATATGATAGTAGTATTATATCGCCGTTGTCGTGACAATGGCTGGAGAATAAGAACACAATTAATGAATTTTGAGATGTGAATGTGGTTATGGAAGACAAATAAAAAGAAGAAATACAACAAAAACAGGAACTAAAACAACAAAAACGACAAGAACAACAAGAACAAAAATATATTATATTTTCCTTACGTAACTGTATCAAAATATATTATCGAGTTAGCAATACTTGAAAAGTTATTTTGTAGCTTTATATGTGTCCAGTTTGTTTGTTGTGCAAATGTTGTTCTTGACTTAGAAAATTGTATTAGTCTTGCTGAATTTATTCCTGTCCACGTGAGACAACTAAAAAAGAGGTTGAAGTTTAGAAAACGGAGGCGTAAATTTAACGAAATTTGTTTGGTGAGTTTTTGTCTAGTCTAAAACATCGTGATAAAGTAAAAATGTGTTTGTTTGAAATATATGTAACTCCGATATTACGACAGTCATTTTCACATTAACCCCGAAACAAGAATTGCACCAAAAGGTTTATTGTAACGTAATTTGCCGCATCGTTCCGAATGTACATTCGGAAAGTGAAGTTTTCGTTCTTTCTTTTTATTTGTTTAATAAAGAATTATGAAAAGAAAGGTAATAATCGATAGAATCAAGTAAGAAAGTAGAAAGTTTTAAATATGAAAAATTAGTAGTTAGATGGGAAGTTTTTAATAAATATCAAATTTTAATAAATGAAAATAAATATCAAAGAAATATTTAAAACTGAAAATGTTTAAATTTACTGTTGTACATAGCTACAACCTCAAAATCCAAACTATTTTTTCTAAACAAAAGCTGAAAATAAAATAAGTTAAAATATAAAAGCAGTAACGTATATATTCGTCTTGTAATTTAAAGGAAACCAGGCAAACATGTTGGAACAATGAAACTGTTTATGCTTTTTGTAATAAATTGCCTTACTTTTGTTTTCTCTTGCTGGATAAAATATCATGGAAATTACATTTTATTTGTTAATTGATAGCAAAGTTTAATAAATTTCTTACAATGCGTAAACAGTATGAAGCAAAGGGCTATATTTTTCAGTTAAATACGATAAACAGATTATCCTACCAGGTCATGAATTTCTAACGCCGTATACCAAGCATATAAAATACTTTTTGTACAATATGTTTTAGCATATCACATGCAAAGGGATTTCCGAAGTTGCAAATTCATATAACAAATTTAGTGGAGCGAAATAATAAGAAAAATACAATTTATTTATACAAGGAACCCATTTTGTATAAGAACGAACAATATGATCATTATTCAAGATCAGCGTAGTGGTACTTCTATATATGCACATTTCCAAAGTGATAGCCACTTTCCCAATGTGGCAGCAAGATTATTTTGTATTTGCAACATTATATATATATCGACATTCTATAATTATTTTATGAAGTAATTTCCGATTTTACTAAAATGGCTCCAGCATGCTGCAAAAGATACACTTGATGATATCTCTTATTCGCAACAAGATATCACCGTTTAAAATGTGTAATTTAACTACTGCAAATATCTACAACTATTTTGGAATTAAATGTTGATTATACTATATGACAGTCAAGAGGAGGAAAAATATGCGATTTTTTGCAAGTGCAAGGTGTACTGTTTAATATTGTATGATCATTTTGACCGGCGGATCCTAAGATGACGTTCGTATTTTAATAAGAAATCTCTACTTGCCCTTTGGTTTCTACTTTTGTTGTGGCCGAGATAAATTCCAATTCACAGAAATGTTAATATTTGCCCTTGAAATAATTTAGGAAATTATTTCAACACAAATGTCTTACATCCTCCAAGTTTTACATAATTCTGACCCAGCTGAATAATGATCTCTCAAGAGCGGTGTGCATTTTTCGATAAAAGCGTCCGCTTCATTAAGGAAAGTTTATCTTCAAAAGTGTAAAAGAAAAGAAAAATACACACAAAACACGAAAAACGGTTAATGCAAATTCGCAGACATTTGAATTACACTCAAATCCTGTAGTTAAATCCCACCAAAATCATTCAATAAGAAAAACTAGTCTAAAATAATTACTAAAAGTTGTAAGTTAAAACATACTTTGCTTGACATATAATTTAGTCTCCATTATCAACTACAGACGAGTTCATAAATAATGGATACAAATGAGGATCGAACTCAATCTATCTGGAATCTTGAAAACATTTTCACTTCTAGTCGATCCTATCCAAAGGTTTTCATCGTTTTATTTCTCATGACCTCTTCAAATATGAAAAGTCTTATCATTGGAAGTTATTGTTGCAGGAAATAATTATCTGTCCTCGCCAGGTTGTTAATCCCCATCCGCTATTACATGTTACATACAAGAATTCTATCACATACTTTACATCTTCCAAGCTATATTACAGAATTAACTGTATCTTTGATCGATACTCATATTATGCATCATATAATATCAACACAAAAGCGAGCGCATTGACCATTTTACATCGCATCGAACTCTTTGATGTACTTCATGCTAGATTTCCATATAAAAATTGCCTTTCTTCATCCTCCAATAATTTTAACCGAATGATCTTCAAAATAGATTATTTCTGAAACATAACGCGTTGCCAGCTTCGATAATCTTTTACGAAAAGCACCATGTTTTGGCAAATTGCTATCAGGAATAAATAGCTGAATAAAATGCGTACATTTATTTGCTATGATACTGCAATGGAACTGAATGATATAGACCTCAATTTCGTCAACTGTCAGTTTTTAGATTTTGGAAAATGAAAATCTTCAAATTTATTACAATTTTACATTTAATTAAATCTTCTCATCGTAATAATTTTACATATTTATAAGTTTCATTTTCTTAATTTATTCTTACAAATGATTACCTGTCTCTTAATAATTCTTCATTAAACAATTAAAAAGAAAAAGAAACGAACTCTTTATCCCGCGAAGGTACATTGCTTCACGCGTGCAACATTCTGAAGGATGTGGCAAATTGGGGAGGATATAAAGATAACTACAAGAATATCGAAGTGACATCTTTTTAAAACGTACACATTTTTATCTTATCACAAATTCTTAGACTGATATACGAAGAACTTACTAAGCAAAGCCTAGAGAAACAAATTTCGTCAAATTTACGCGTCCGTTTTCAAATTTCGAATTCTCGCGGTCCCAAAAACGTTTTTTTTTTACATAACCCTTGTTAATTTGACCTCTCGTAACCGAAACAATACGAAAGCTTACGAGAGATTATGAAGCGGTTTCATTCTTTTTTAACATTGATTAGGACCTCAAAATGTTATGCACAAAGAAAGTTATCTTACAGAGTTCTGCCTCCGCGGGTCGTGGGTTTGCTGGCACACTCATTTCTGTCGCTGGCTCGTGATCGCAGTGGTGTACATGTTTTGTGAGCGAATTCTGTTTTCATGCACGGAGACAAAAATATTCGAAGACGAGACTTTTTGAGAGTAGCATCATATCGCCACTTCTTCAGTTGTACTTACATTGTATTTTAACCTCACGTTCAACGGAGTAACGTATGCAAATCCAAAACATATGTGGCGTAAAATTTATTAACGTAGAGTAAACCAAGAGTAACTCGAGAGGAACTTTTATGATTACTAAAATTATTTGTATGAAACAATTTCTTTTCAATGTTATGGTTACTTTTAATTTTATGCGATAATTTCACTTTTCTACATATTTGAAATTAGCAAAATCTTGAAATATCAAGATAATAAAATATCTGCAAGCCTCATGGAATGATCGTTTACATCTATATAATAACGATGTTATGTATCACTGAACGTTATTATGAATTGCTATATTAGGTAATCAAATCCAGAATACAAAAAGATACTTTCTGATAGTAAAATGTCCTTATTGATTTGGTTGTAAATGTAATTGTTTTTAAAAAGATTGCAAGATTGAATTTTCAAAATCGCTGCTCGATTATCGGACCACATATTGAATCTATTTTTGCATTTTGAGTAATCATGTATTTCTCAATTATCTTGAGAAATTGAGATATCATAAAATGATTGATGCGTGATAAGGACGTAGCCTCCATGATATCGAGTTGCAAATGTTCTGGATTCATGTAAAATCTTTTGAGTTAAAACATGTATATATATATATATATACATATATGTATATATATATATATATATATATATATATATATATATATATATATATATATATATATATATATAAATGAATGAAAGAAGAGGGATAAACATGTACGAATGACAAATCTATTCAAACTTGCTCAATGCAAGGTGTACTCGGTAAAAACATGTTTATTATTCCTTTCTCAAGCCAAGGCTTTTCAAAGATTAAAATCTTGTCATCAGCGGAATTACATAGATGGATAAGTCGGCAGTGGAAAAGCTAAAATTCAAAATTTGAAAAAATATTAAGTAATGTAGAGTAAGAGTGTGCGTGTAAAAGAAATATGGGGATGTCCACTCAGTGAATGTCCGTTTATAAGGTGTCCGGTGAAAGGAGATTTAAAGATGGAAAAAAGGTTTCGTGAATGCAGCGTTGAATGAAGTAAATCCAATAGAAAGATGTTTAGTTCAATCGTAGATGGAACGCTCTTATTCGGAAGTAATTTTGAGAATTCGGGCCATTTTAAAATACTTCCATGGATCGAGAATGAGAGCAATGTTTCAGAAGTTTATATTGAAGTGTGTATATTAAACGCAGGCAGTCGGGAATTTAAGTAGTGACTTCGATCTAGTCTGAGAAAAACGACAGCTTTGGTTGGAGACATAGCCATATATATATAAATATATATATATATATATATATATATATTATATTATATTTTTAAATATCTTCCATTTTTAAATCTCAACTGTTACTTTTACCACACACCCCTTTTTCAAACCTTATTAAACCTTCCTTACACTAAATTAAAACAAATATACATAACACTCTAAGCAAATAACGCGTTCAAACGAGAGTGAGACGTGACTTCACATTTCCGAAACAGATGAAAACATAATCTAAAGAGAGCCGGATGGCTAAGTTCTTCTGAGCTTGAAACCGACGGTACTATTGTTGTACTAATTTTTCTGTAACAATATATATATATTTAAATATTTTCTTTGTAGTACAATATATATATATATATATATATATATATATATATATATATATATATGTTATCGTTTGGTAGACTAGTGACAAGCTGCTGATTCTATCGCTGATCGATCCAGACACCTGGCAGCTACTCACGTTAGACGGGATTTTTCTATTTGTAATAATTAATTTCCCATAATTGTCACATTTAATTATAATTCATCTGTTTGATAATACTATCTATAAAAGTCAAGGCAGAGATTATTTACATCAACACAAGGAAATATCATCACAAGTATTATTTCTATTTAACTTATAGCGGAAGTGGAAAAACGAGGGAGTAACAGGGGGATACGAAGAGAAAATGACTAGTTCTGGCTTTTATCATTTAATTTAAAAAAAAATATTAACTGGATTTGCTAACTTACATTTACCTTATTCTAAGAATCGAACCAAAGGTCAATACAAGACTCAACTGATTTGACATATGCTATAAAAATATTTATGATGCACATCTTTAAAATAAGGTCAACTTATGTTTCCTTGATTTTATTTACGCTTATAGTTTACTAACTAAAACCTGTTTCAGCAGCCATTTAGAACAATTCTTGATGCGTGTTTTCGGGTAGTATTCGTTCTTTTCGTTAGATTTACATACTTTTCAATTTTTTCCTGTTCGACAGCTCCCCTGACATTGTCATCCATACAGTGAATATGACGTATTTTTAAGATCTGCAACCATGTCAACCACTTACACCGGAATGTCTTTTTGATAGAATAGTATTCCTTCATGGCACAATTATTATTTGATTTCTTCGATCTTACCATTGTCTGTTAGCTACTGAAAATTTGGAACCAAAACACAGAACGCCCCCTTAACTAACTTCAAAAACATTCCTTACGCATTCCCGAATAGCAGATTGATATTAAAAGAATACAGAGCGGTGTTCGGAGTTAATATGACAATCGTTCGTAAACAGTCACTTACATTATTCATACTTTTCACTATGTACGTTTCTTAATCAATTTCCTTTATTTCTTTTAACAAACAAGAATTGTCCTGTTCACGCCGAGCAGATTCAGCTATGTGTTTAAGATGTTCTTTGTTCTTCCCAGTTCTTGATTGTCTTTTGCTTACACGATACCCCAGTAAAACATAATATTTGGATTATCATAATCTTCGGCAAAATTTACACAATGACTGAGGAATAATGGATTTAATCATTTTTACAACATAATATTATTTTATTTTACATTCTATTTCATATGTTTCTCAAAGGTTTGAACTCTAGGCATAGCAACTCTTAATCAACAGCATCGGTATAAAGATTTATACTCGAGTTCCTTGTTGTACACCCGCCTACTGATTAGAAGTTTCTGTTGTCATAGCTTTGCTGCTTCTTTTTCGCAGCTAACACTGAAATTATTTGTCGACATAGAAACGGTCGGCGCTGTTTTAACCATTCGTTTATTTAAAACACTTTGTGAGGGGTGGTATATTTTATGATAATTGTATTCGGGTATTTTTAATCAAAGTTTAAAACTTGACAATAATATAATAATTCAAACCATATTATAAACTTTAAATTAGGGAATCAATATAATAACTCCTTTAGAGATGTAGACATATAACCAAGTGGGGTTTTTGAAAGTGGAATACATAATGTGGGTGTGTGTGTGTCTTTGTGTGTTTCGGTCGTCATACTCGTTACTTTTTCTTCAAGGACAATTAGAAACAGTCTGAAACTTAACGGTAAACATCATTAATACAGGAAATGTGCCTTTTTTCGTTTAGAGTCGATATTAGTATCGTAAATAAATTTAACTTCAAAGATCGCACAAGCACTAGGCAGTAATCGGAATCTATACGGTCTCTAAAATGACGAAAATGTGCGCGCGATGTGGGTGTAACAGGACAGTAAACCGTAAATGTATAATTTAAAGAAAGTATTAAAAGTCAAGTTATAATTTAAGGGAGTGTTAGAAGTCAATTTATAATCTAAGGCAGTGTAAAAAGTCAATTTATAATCCAAGAGAGTGTAAAAAGTCAATTTATAATCTGAGGTAGTGGTGAAAGTCAATTTATAATCTAAGGGAGTGTAAAAAGTCAATTTATAATCTAAGACAGTGTTAAAAGTCAATTTATAATACAAGGGAGTTTTAATAGTTAATTGATAATTTAAGGAAGAGTTAAAAGTTAATTCATAATCTAAGAGGGTGGTAAAAGTCAATTTATAATCTAAGGGAGTGTTAAAGGTCAATTTATAAGTTATGAGAGTGTTAAAAGTCAATTTTACAGAAATATTATGTAATTATTTCATTTATAATATGCTCTAACGTATAAAATACCTCCAACTCCAATATAGCCTCAAAATGTAAAATCTCACTTTTGTTTTGGGTGAATTAGCATAAACTGCAGGGTAACAATATCTTCATTTCTATCCAGGCTACGCCAGTGCAGCGGCTCTTCTAGTTTAATTTAAAATAAAATATAATAACCCCGATCTTATTGAGTTACTTATTTATTCTTCTAATATTTCCAGAATAAAATCTCTTTCGAAGGAGAATTAAGAATTGTCATCTTCGTTGTTTTTTTGTAAATCTGTTGTCGCGCCGTATCGATCTGACAGCAAGGTGTTAAATTATACATTGACGTTTAAAAAAGTTGAATTATAGTTCGTTTTTCTGGTCCTTGAACGTCAAATATGATATGGTTAATCGTATAGTAAAAAAAAACTATAAACTTCATGGCTATCTATGCCATGTTCGAAGCCTGAGAATTGTATTTATGTGATGGAATTTTGATTTATTAGCTTCTAAAAGTTATAACAAATATTTATTTATAAAGATGCATTTTTGGTGAGTTAAACCAAATAATATTTATGATACTGTATCGTTTCTATTTCTTTTTAGTTTGTTGTATTTTTGTTAGCTTTCATTTTAAAAGGAATTTACATAGGGATTTTTGAGTAAAAGTTTTTCATTGCTGAAATCCATAGATAATTTATAACCATTATTTTTTTAAATATATTATTAATAAGTAAAGTGTAGTTAAAATGTTCTTTCTTTTGTGTGGTTGGTAAGTCTCATTTGTATGTCTAATGTAGTATCTAGAAAGTGTATATTCATGTCAGTCGTTAGGTTAGCTTATGGTCTTTACATATCTACATTAGTGTTCTACACTGGCTATTTGCTCTGTTTTGCATGTCACTCGGTATTAATACAACAATGCCCTTGAAAATCGAATACGTTAGTTTGTGAAATATGTTTCATTTCTATAGAATGGAAAATCTTACTATATCTGCTACCAATAATTACTGAAATATGAATAAACAAAAGACAATGAGAAAAGCCTTAGT
The DNA here is from genome assembly GCA_963556195.1 of Sepiola atlantica. NCBI lineage: Eukaryota > Metazoa > Mollusca > Cephalopoda > Sepiida > Sepiolidae > Sepiola > Sepiola atlantica. The sequence continues at coordinate 181,403,831 of OY744515.1, read as the reverse complement.
GTATATGAAAAACTATTTAAACAAAATTATGAAATCGATTTCATATAAAGAAAGACCAAACACAAACCCACCATAAGATATACACCTATGGAAGTTAAGTGGAGTAAGGAATAGAAACAAAAGCGTGGAGATGTAGGGTTAGGGACTATTTAATGATGAATGATAAATCAACAACCTCTGACTGCAATAAATAACTAAACGATGAGTGCGGGGTTAAAAAGACTGCAGTAGATAACAACCATTATTCAAAGAATTAATTCAGAAGTGTAAATCGGAATGTTAATATCATTTCTATTTCATCAATATGAATTATTTAATGAAGTTAGTTTCTAGGATGATAATGTGTCATCTCACAAAGCGATAAAAAGTGGAACAATCTCTTTAAAAATGGTATTATCAAACTATCAAGTAATGATCGGAAATGTAGATGTTAATCGGATCAAAGATTTAACTTATTTATTGTGTCCATGACAAAACTCCAACGTGTAATACCGCAATTCCAGAATGTCGAAAGCAGATTAAAGCACATAGTTAACAATTTTGCCAAGACGAATTAAGGCTGTCATGAAATCAAGAAGAAAGGAATAAAAGAAATAAAGACGTTCTGTACTAAACTTACTTATTCCATAATGTGTTAAAAATATGTGGAATATCAACTAAAATAAATTATTTTAATAAATTTGATTCATGAGTAAGAATTGTTATGACCTGAATGTGTTTGTCTCAGATGTGTACCTGGTTTATCTTTAATGAATTAGCCAATTAGATGGAACATTTCTAAAACTTTTTAATGACTAGTTTATATACATAGTATAATTTTTATTTATAAAAATAGTATTGGAAATAAAATATAGCGCTTAATCGCTAATTATATAAACACAGTAGGATTCACGGGATGGCTTATCAATTCAACAAAAATAGGCTTGAAATATAAGTGATATATATATATGTATATATATATATATATATATATATATATATATATATATATATATATATATATATATATATATATACACCAACATCTGAAGATGTTTCGAAAAGGAATCGAACATGTTAGTAACACATACGGAACTTTTGTTCTTTAATTTAACACAGAAATTCATTCGAAAAAATTGAAAAGATTAAAACAGTTATAACTAGACAGACGAGTTCCACTATTTTTAATAATGTTTGCATATATATATATATATATATATATATATATATATATATATATATATATATATATATATATATATATATACATAAGTTTCATTTTACATCAGTCAAAGTTCTCAGAAATTAAGGTCTTCCTTCTTAGGGCTAACACTTTATCTCCATATGAAATACATAATCAAATGTTCGATTAAAGTTCTCTTCTAATTCTGAAACGCCGAGCCAGTAAAGAAGTTAAGAACATACATGTTCCTCTGTTCGAATATTCAGTTAACAATTTTATAGTATATCTTTATCGCGGTCTTACCAGATTCAAGGACAATAATTCTACTAGTCTAGTGGAGTATCCAGCTTAGTGATGTTACTAGAAGCAACATCACTTGGAGAACGTGCACAATTCCTCGTATAAGCTAGTGCGTGGTAACCATACATAGAGGATTTTATTTGGGCTTCGAATACTATGCTATTTAAAATATTTTGTCAGGGTTTACTTGAAGTGTAAAGTATCCTGATGCAAGGTTGTCCTGAAAAATCCCTGTACAAAGAAGCTTTACACATTCGTTTACAGTGTTCTAGTAAGCATTCAAGTCCTCATATATATATATATATATATATATATATATATATAGAGAGAGAGAGAGAGAGAGAGAGAGAGAGAGAGAGGGGAAGAGAGATTTTTTATTAATTAATTTATAAATTAATATTTGTATAAAGATTTATTAAATTAATTACCGCATGCACAAAAACGTACACATGACCACGCGTTTTAGGCTATGAGCCGTTATCAGCATGACGTGAAGGGATCGAACCTCCGATGTAAATATTCGTAGTCTAGAGCTTTACCCCTTAACTAGAATTCCCTGCCACATTTTCTATTGAACTTTTTATCGCCTATAATGTTTTTTGTTATTGTTCTTTAGGCGATAGTCAACCGGTGTTAACCAGTGCGTTTTTTATTATTTGTAGCTACCCTGAGCGGTTTGTTTATTTAAAGAATATGCAGAAGACCGCATTTTTAATTCGCCATTAATCGGGGGAATCATCAATTTTTGTATATATAGATTTGTTTGAATTAATTAATTCATAAATTAATATTTTATACAGATTTATTTAAGTAATTGATAATTAATTAGAATTAAAAATGCTGTCCTCTGGATATTCTCAAAATAAACAAACCGCTCAGGTTGCGAAAAATAATTAAACGCTCCGGTAAATACCGGTCGACTAAGTCGAAAAACAATTAAACAATCAGCGTGTATATATATATATATATATTTAAATACTATACTTTACAAGGTTTCGTCCGTCTGGTCATCCGTGATTTAGGAAAGATTTTGGGTTACAACAACCCAGATTGAGTCACCAGTCTCTTTAGCATGTCTGAACTGGTGGATAACTTCCAAATCGGAAGTATAGTGTCGAGCTTCCGCCGGTTTCGGTCATCGCTAAGTCTTCATTGAAAATATTTCAGGTTGATTTTACTAGTTGCTCTGTTTACATGTTTAATGATATGGAACGTTCTATTTTTTTATTTTCTTTTATGTAGCGGTTTAATGTGTTTGGAACTACTGTATGTGGGTGGGTTACCCTAAATTTTTCGGTGTTAGAAACAAGATTCTTCTAACCAAAGTGACGTGCATTAATTTAAACAACATTGAACCAATAAAATCACATTTAATTTATTAGTTTCCTTTATTTTACTTTCCTTTCGAAAAAGTGTACAAAATTTTCGTAAAGTAGATTTTCCCTATTTCATTGACTATTATAGCTTTTAAACCCAAAACTGGCTTCGCTAATTTGTACCGCCAACAACTTAGGCCATTTATTTATGAGTGCTTTCTGAAAAAATACGATCCTTTATTTTCCTTTCAAAATTCCTTACATCTTCCAGACTCAGCAGCTTCTTCTAACACTGTCATTCACACAGAAGTTCGGGGATAGTTTCACTCTCACTCTAACATCTACTTCCACAGACCTTCATCTCACTGGGTCTGTTCTTAATAAATATAATAGTTTTAATTGTCGCCAGTATTATTTCATATTTTCTTCTTTCTATTGTCTACATGCTACATTCGATTTTAAATCTAAATACAGGCTGCTCACTTCAAGTACACTTTCTCTTTCCAGGCGTATTTCAGAATGATTGAATACAGAAATCATGGGTTAGCATTAAACACACAGATCAGACTTACATTATTTTCATATTTCTCACATCATATAATTCATAAACCTATTATATATTTACATTTAAATTGTTATCTTTCTTTGTCTATTTTCAGCTGTTTACGAGTTAACACCGTTAGACGCAGATTAATGAATATGGGACTATAGAATTAAGATTTTAAAACAAAAGAAAGCACTTACTGCAATTCAACATGATCGCTTAAATCTCGATACTTGATTTTGCTTTAATTACTTTTTCCTTTATTTTGACTTATTTTCCTTTTTATTATATAACTTTCTACAAAACATACACACTTTAACAAAATGTACAGTTAAGGCCAATATTCATTCAAATGCATTAAAAACGCAAATTTCACAAACAAGATTACACTTAAATTCGAATTTAAGACTTAAACAATCGCTTCCAATATTCATACTTTTAACATTTTCTTTCATGTTTTACTTAATTTCATATTACATAAGTTAATAGTCTAACCTACACTATCTATAGTTGGAAAGAGTATATATTGATCGATAGCGTTCCCAATCTGTTGCATCTTTTATGAGAAAATTTTATTTTGTTCTTTTGAAAAAAAATATCGTTGTAATCTTGTTAGATGTTTTCTTCAATCAGTGATTTCTGTAACATTTTTTAAATGAAGATTTGAATGTTAAATAAATATATTTGTATTTCAATTTCACCATGACAATTTGAATTGTTTTTTATTTCATTTAGCATGTTTTTTTCATTTTAAAATCATATTTTTACCGTTTAATTCTTAGTGTAAACTGGCGCACACTTATTAGCTAATGCCTACAAAATGTTAAATATGTTTTTTAACATATGGAACCGACCTGTAAAAAGAAAATATCAACTCGTCGATCTCCACCGTATGCCCTGGGCCTCCGAGTCGTCAGGGTTGCGCGACAGATATTCAGTGCAGACCTCCCGCAGAAATTCTTCCAATCCACTTGTGTGGTCGGAGACAGTACGCCGCATTCCTTTCGTAAATTATTTCCTGTCGCCATATCCTGGGACCACAGGTAGATCATCTTCAGTATGGTCGCTATCTCCAGATTTGACCGGGAAAAAATTGTCTCCGATCGCAAAGACACCCCAATCCCTGCATTCCTGGGTGGGGCATCTCGGAGATTCTACGCTTCGACACAATTGCTCAAAATTCATTTTTTTTCAGTTAGTGTAAGCGTCTCCTTCTAATTTTAATCGGCTGCTTGATATAAACTGGTTTGCAGCATCCTGATTGGTCAGTTTTTTCCCCCAGTTTTGTTTACAGCCTCGTTTTGGGGGGAATTATGGTTTAAAATTCATAATCGATTACATCTTATTTTTTTATATAGAAAACTTCAAAGAGAGTTAGATATTGACGCGGTCTCGTTCTTTCTTCGATCTATAAATATAAAACTTAGGATAAATGCTTCATCATTTCTGAATGGATTTATTAAATTCATCCAAATATTTCAATCTGTTTCGAAGAATTCAAGAAGTGGTTATTTGCACCGTCCATCGGATTTTCATGATGTTTGCCATCTTTAGTTTGCCCAATTGCTTTAAGCTGGAAGGTTACAATGAGTGTATAGTATAAGAATGTTTAAATAAAGCAATAAATCAAAATAAGATCGAATTGTTTTCACACTTTGTTGTCACATTGATTGTCGAACCTAACTGCCGAATATAAAGTTCACAGTCAACCGGATAACAAAGAGGAACTTTCTAATTTTACTAAACTGATTAAATATCTATTTGGCACCTATTAAAGCGAGACAGTTCGCTGAAATACGAGATCTGTCTAGGAATAAATGAGTATATCTTTCTTTTCAGCTATGAGATACGTTGCTCAGCGTTGAACGTATGTGAATACTAGCATTTTAATCGACTTGACACATGAAAAGATAATTAATCACTGCAGCTTAAATGACTATTTTTACTCAGGTTTACGTTTTATAAATTTACGCAAATGTCTTAATTTATAGAAATGTTCTACATTCAATGAAAACTGAGGAGATATTTGAGACATTTTGAGATATTTTCAGATAACGTACAATAAGATGGATCATTTCATTAAGTAAATATGAAATATTTTTTTTCGGAATTTTTTAGATGAGGGTTGATAATTTGTAGAATTTGATATATTCGGACTACTGTTCTCATCTTGGGTGGTTTTTTTATCACAACGTTTCTGTGAATGTAACCTCCGACCTTCTGCAGGTGTACCTTGTAGAACTCGGGAATCTTTCTGTCGAACTCTGGAATCTGAACGGTATTTCGAACGGAACCCACGGGGGTAACATGCTCTCGTTCCATCTGCCATGACTGGGAAAAAGTCTTCAGTAATTCGCAATTCTTCATATCGCCTGCACTGAGGATTTAACCTTCAACCATCAGAAGACTGTCACTTAGAACTGTATTTTACTTAGTACTATATCCATTGCGACCCGTGGCGCAGGGGATATAGTACTAAGTAAAATTCAGCCGAAACGTTGTGATAAAAGCACCCAAGATGAGAACAGTAGTCCGAATATACCAAATTCTACAAATAAAAATATTTATATAAAGTCTTAATGTTTTTGTACTTAAAAGTGTGATACTGGAAATGTCTGTCTTCTAAGTGGCAGAATCAGTTGATATGTATTTGTGATTGTTATATGAAAATGCTTATTTTGATATTGTAGGCAGCTTACCAGTACATTCATTCGATAAACTTAAGAATTGAAAAATATTTATCAACTAGAAAGTTTTTAGCTAAGTGACTGATACGGATATTTGTTAAGTTAACGATACAAGTACCTGTTAAATCATCTCGTAGAACAATGTGTCTATATTAATATATAAATAAATTAATCTTTATCTATAAAAGGTAGGTATGTTAAACTGTTTATATATTTGTATGTACAGAAACTTATTAACTGTCAATTATGAACTCCAAAATACATCTGCTAGGCTTAACAGGTCCAAATGTTTCAATCCTTTGTGTGTTCAATCATATATTTAAAAATAACTATGTACCGGATTTCTTTATGTAATATTATTTTCAAAAGAATTATTTTTACAAGAATTTTATAAACTGTTTGAATCATTTGTGTGTTCAATCATATATTTTAAAAATAATTATATACCAGATTTCTTTATGTAACATTATTTTCAAAAGAATTATTTTTTACAGGAATTTCATAAACTGTTTGAATCATTTGTGGGTTCAATCATATATTTTAAAAATAATTATATACCAGATTTCTTTATGTAACATTATTTTCAAAAGAATTATTTTTTACAGGAATTTCATAAACTGTTTGAATCATTTGTGGGTTCAATCATATATTTTAAAAATAACTATATACCAGATTTTTTTATGTAACATTATTCTCAAAATAATTCTTTATACAGGAATTTCAAAAGAATTATCTTTCTAAATGTTGTTACAACAATTTCACCTCGCCCCTATGCATGCAACATGCTATATAAAATAATTTGACTGATTGTATTTTAATTTTCATGTTTAAAAAGAATAATGCGATTAGTTTTTAGTTTCATGCTATTTTATAAATCCATCAATGAGAATAAATCTAAATGAATATGAACACGGTTATAACATTTTTAAATATAGAATATTCAAATAATGTTTTATTGTTTAATGCAAGATTATTCATATTATTAAGTGGTTAATATTTCAGTTCAAATTAAATCGGCATGGAAACGTATAGTTACTATAAAAGCGAGCCACGTAAGCAAAATGTGTTCTGTGTGTTGAGTATTGATTTACTCCTCTCCAGGAGTTAGGCACAAGGCCAGTTTTTATCTTACTCCCACAAGTAAGATGTGACCCACATTCCCAAGTAGGGGCGCCTCAGGCAGTTAGCAATAAACTTACTCCTCCCCAAAGAGGAGAGGCGAAACCTGGGAGGGTGGACCTCCTAAAACTGCACAAGACAGACCCATAGACCGGCGTAAATCAAGCCCCGAAGGCCAAGACAATAGCAGTCTATGGGGTGCAGTATCCATCGGAACAGATATTACACTTTGATCTTAGCCAAAAGGCCAAGAAGTTGAGTAAATATCTTTCCGAGAAGAGATTTCGCTACTAAGTCAAATAGTAAATAATTCACTCAATAGCGAAAATAATTAGTGGGAATTCTTGATATTAGCAGGAATATTACGCACATGTCGAGTGTAAATGTACCAACTAGTCTCTCTGTAAGAGTTTCAACTAACCGAATGTACTAGAATTATTGAAATGCAGAAAAGTGATCAGCCATTATGAATCGTTTTGCCCCATTCTTATTCTATTCTCTGAAACAATTAACACATAAAATGTAACACTGTTCTTTTATTCACAGGGTAACATGACTATTTTAGTAAGGAAGACAGTTTTATCAATATGAGAAAAGTACACAACCTGTTCTGTATGTAAGAGACATTTGATACTAATGTAAACTCATCAAATAATACATTCAAGTTCTTCTATTTCAACTCAAATTTAAATAGAGCAAAGAAACTCGATCCCCTAACCCTCTCTGAGTTAATAAGTTGCATTTTATAAAATTATTTTTAAATAGTCAAAAAATAATTACCGATTTCTTTCTTATTCTTTTTTAATGAAATTGATGCATTATAGAAACATAGAAACATAGATGAATTCTGGTAGAAGGACATTAGTCGTCCTATGGCACCAGCTCCTTGTCTTCATCTTTGTATGCGTCCAGTGACGACAGCAGCCTTATAATTGAATTTGATTTCTTGGTCAATCCAGAACTTATCCAACCGCTTCTCAAATATCTTTACAGTTTCGGCTTCAATTACACTTGATGGAAATCTATTCCACAAATCAACACATCGATGGCTGAATGAATATTTTTTTCAGGTTCAAACGTGCCTCAAATCTATCTTGAAATAGTTCATTGTATTACGAGAGAAATTCACATAGTAAAGAATAGTTAAATCAAGATCAATGTTCTTTGTTTTCATCTCTCGATTATGTTGATTGGAAAATAATGCCGCTTTTTCTATTATTCAGATTTTTCATTTCAAGGAAAAGTTTACTGCAATATGTTAGTGTTATATACATTTGTGAAATGTAAAATACCTGCCATATCCCACTAGTATTGAATTAAAGTGAAATGTGATAGCATCATAGATTCAGATTTTCAGTACCTTATTCAAAAGAAGCAAGTGTGAGTAATTTTCGTGCATCGTTTCAAATTTGATCATAACGCAGTAGAGAGAGTTGGAAGCAGAAACACCTCATTCGCGCTAAGGAGGCGTCAACCAGGATACACTGCAATCTTTATTTTAAAAAGACCCCTTCTAAATGGAGATTACAACCGTAAATAGGAAGCAAATAGTGTGTTGACTAGTCTCATGATTCGCATCAAGGCGTTAATCGAGCTATAAAAAAGACCAACAAATATCACCCCCGTATAAACTGAACAAAAATAAAAAATAACCACACGTCTTTTTTCGACGACCCATCACTCGATCCAATTTGCACGTCCGACGAAAAACTAGATCTTTTATAATAAAGCACGGAAACATTTGCTTTCAAACAATAGAAGCCATGATCATCCCTATAAAAAGCAAGGCTATCATCTAGCTAGTATCTTTTACTGGATGCGATGTGAATTTTCTTAGATAATTTATAGAGTATTGATTAACTCCTCTCCAGGAGTTAGGCACAAGGCCAGTTTTTATCTTACTCCCACAAGTAAGATGTGACCCAAGGTCGGGAAACTGGGGTTTAAAAATTGCCTGGGCAGCCCCGTCGGCATTCCCCGGTAGGGGCGCCTCAGGCAGTAAGCAACAAACTCACTCCTCCCCAAAGAGGGGAGGCGCAGTCTGGGAGGGTGAACCTCCTAGAACTGCACAGGACAGACCCATAGATCGACGTAAATCAAGCCCCGAAGGCCAAGACAATACCAGTCTATGGGGTGCAGTATCCATCGGAACAGATACTACACTTTGATCTTGACCAAAAGGCCAAGAACGTATTCTATAGAGTAGCTACAAACAAATGGGGAATTCTTCTGTGAGATTCGTTTGCATTGTTATATATTTTACATACGAAGTTATAAGGAACACAATTATATAATTGATTAATCCGATTTTTATTGTCGAATTCCTATAAATGAAGAGAATGTAACTTTGAATAAACAAAGGCAACTGAATATTTCAATGAGTGATTTTTATTTCAATGTACGACTTTATATGAGTAATTTTATATGAGTAATTTTATATGAGTAATTTTATATGAGTACGTGTGTCAAAAGATCATGATTTGAATACACGTTTTCTTCGACAAATCGGTTTTTGAACAACACGTTATTTAACTGTAAAAGAGGAGAATGGTATTTCTTGAATAAAACAGGCTGTAAATACAAAAAAAATTAAAAGATTATGACATGAAACTTTTACAAAATATATAAAACTAACTAGCAAATTTCATTTGATAAATCACAAGTATAAACTACTGTTTTTATGTTTTAATTAATAATGGCGGTAGAAATAGTTCTTAATAAAAATTCAATTTTGAATTTTACAATATAATCACAAACTTATGATCTAAAAAAGATTTATGATCCAAAATACAGAATCCCAGCAAAAAAGTGTTAAAATAAGTTTTCAGAATTAAATTTTCTTGGAGTAATTACTATGAAGTATTAGCAGCTTAAAAATCTCTTCTGACTGACTTTAAATCATCCTCCAGTTGAAGAATCCAAATGCTAGACCCCTTGGCTTGTTATAGGGATGACTATGCAAAACGCATGAAAATCAGATGATGGTGACTGTTCGGAGGTAGATTAATCTACGACATCTTCCAACGAAACAATAACTGTTGAAAATATTGTCGGTAAATTGACAATTTTGTCTTTTCTCGGATGTCGGAATTTCATAGTCTTGTTTATAAATAGAAAACTGCGTTGATTACAATGATCAGTTGATTTTAAAACTATTGAAATTGGTGTTGATACTATCAACAATGAAACTATATTTACATTAGATTTGATCAATTCTTTTTCTTATATTTTTGTGTTCAATACACAAAGCTATTCAGCTTATATAGCTCACAGCCAATGCTTGTTACACTGCTGTCCCTTAATATTGTAGAGTGCTAGATCCTTTGCTGTGCAGGGTTAGTCGAACAGAGGGCATCGAAGAAGGTGCTCCATGGTCTGCAGTTCTGTGCTGCAGTCACATGTTTTTATCAATGAGAACTAAAATTTATGTGTTCAATTAGTTTTTAAGTTTATATGAAACTAAGCGAATTTTTACATATATTACAGGTTGGATTTAAAATCATACTCAGTAAGCTCATGTCTCTGCTCATAAGATAGATGCCTCAACATCAGTATGATAACGTTTCGCGAACCCGTGATAGGAGGCTAATCTGTAACCGATTATACTCCCAAAAAGCCTAGTAACTAGTATTCTTAAATAGACACCCATCTAAGTGTTGACCTGGTTCAACGTAGCTTAACTTTGATAATTTGACAAAATGTCAAAATGGCTCCTTATATTCATAAAATATACATATTTTAAAGACATATTATTGCTAATAAAAATTATACCACACAGGAATTCCGTATAGAAATGAATAACGAAAAGTCCCAAGAAAGACATTCTGTCAATGGTAATCCGAGATTTTCAAAGTCAAGTATTAATGTCTTCTGTTTCCAGACAGTCCAGGAAATCAATAAAAACACCAACATTGGAGCTGAGGATATTTCCATCTATGGAATAATGATAGACATATTGACATATTGAACATTGAGAATCTCAACAATATCTCTATTTGAAACTTAGAGAAACGTCTACTTGTGCATTAACAAATGTATTATATGATCTACGAGTTGTAGTTTACCTGGAGGTTGGACCCTGGTAAATCTGTTATTATCATTTATGCTGAATTCGTTTGGGGTTTCCATTCGTTTTATATTTTCTCATGAATTATCATGAGACAAAATTAGCTAAATAATTAGGCAAAATATTTTTTCGCCCAAAGTTATAAAGAACTTAACTTCTGGTGTTGACTGTTAATTTGTGTCCCGGACGAAATAACTAATTTACGTTTGAAAGTGTTGATACTCTATGTATGTTATTTAATTTTTTTTTCAGTACACGCAAACCATATTCATATTTTTGCAATGTGATACTCTAAATTAAATAAATATTGTAATGGCAGGCGGGCAATTTATAAAAATGTTATATATTTTTTATCCATTCATGAAAACTGGGTTTATATTTTTAATGTTTAAAAAATCAAAAAATAGTATTTTGTGTTTTCTGTTTAGATAAAGCCAGGTGTGAATAAAAATGCTAAACTTGTAAAAATATAGCAACTGTCAAGTGGACGTGAAGGTCAAATGTATGTAAGGCTTAAAATGACTGAATCCTTATGATGACAGGACGGATCGGTAAATGCGGGTTCAAAATACAAAGGAGTACAGTGTATATACTACAATCGAAGTTTCAACGAAATATATTACTTATTTTGCATAATAAAAATGTTAATTATTATTATTTGCTGGGTAAGTTGAATAGGTACTATTGTTTATTATTATGAAAAATAAAAAGGACTACAGTCTAATGTCGAAAAATTGACGAAACCGTTTCCGCTATCTAGCTTTTGTTTATCAAGGTATACCGGCCACTCCAATGGGAACACTCTCGCTTTATATAACCTGGTGGTAACGAACTTTTACCCGTTTTTAAGACTAAATAAAATATATGTAACTGTAACTGTGGTCCACAGTATTCTCTATGACTCTTCTTATATATAAAGTAAAGACGTTTTTTCCCCTGTACCTTCGCGTCGAATAGGAAAATAAACTTGCACTCAATAGGTTACTACAATCACTACAACATCAAGCTTATTCGCTCGAGCGTGTTCTTAGCAAACTCTACACTCTTACATCCACCTCGGGCAAATTACTACTTTCGTTCCTAGATCAGTCACTCTCCCCAAAACAGACACCATAGAGGTAGTAGCAAGAACATTTCTCTCTAACATTTTACTCCTCCCACGCTACCAGTCTACACCGGGTACAACTACACAGCGGATACTTTACACATTTTACACCTTATATTTATGTTACGTCCGTCTTCACATTACAACACAGTAGCATACGTTGCACAGAAAATATAACAGACGCTCCCTTCAATACATGTGCCTACGTCACTTCCGTTAAATACGTTTACGCAATCTCATACTCTCAGCCTCGAACAGCGTATACAGTTCACGAAACGCCTGCCACATTCACTACGCTTAAACAGTTATGCCGATTTCCCTTACCGATCTACGACTACTTCAGGAAATACGCCGTTCCTGTTCTGCTATTTACATTATACATCTAACATAAACAACATTACATTTTCCTTACTTAAAAAAAAAACTTCTACAGAATTTGAACCAACGGAATACGTTAAGAAAAAAAAACGGTTACAGATTAACCGATTAACATTCCCTAATACTTACTTCACACGGATTATCCCCATTCTTTAATGGCTATTCATTTAAATTATACCTTAACATTTAAAAACTAACTGTTCACTATTCTGCGAAATTTTTAATTCCTACAATAAAAAAAATATTATTACTTTCATAAATTATTACTAACTAAAATACAATAACAATTGCTTCTTTGGGAAAACTTCCCTCACCGTTAAATACTTAGAGAAAATAAACCACACATAAACAAACCGATTACATACATTTATTCTTTACGTTTTTCACATTATTTTACATAAACGACACCAATTACATAATAACAAATATATTACATTTCATCTCTAAAAAATAATATTAAAAAATTACGTTTTCCTTACTAAAACAAAATAAATAAATTTACTTCTACAGATTTTGACCCACCATAATATTTTACGAAAAAAAAAACAACGGATTACGTTAAGAAAAAAAACACGGTTACAGATTAGCAGAATGCTATTCCCTAATTCTTGCTTCGCACGGATTCTTCCCATTCTTTTAATGTCTATATGAATACTTTTCCTTTCCAAAAATAACTGTTGACTATTTTGAGAAACTTTTAATTCGTACAATAAAAAACAAACAAATATTATTATTATAAATTATTACTAACTAAAATACAATAACAATTGCTTCTTTGGGAAAAGTTCCCTAATCGTTAAATATTTTGAGAAAATAAATAAAACACAAACAAACCGAATAGATACATTTTTCCTTTACGTTTTTCTCATTATTACACTTAAAGGACACCGATTACATAAAAACAAAAATGAAAAATTTCAACTATAAAAAATACGATAAAAAAATTACGTTTTTACTTACTAAAAAAAACTTTACTTCTACAGAATTTGACCCAACGTAATACGTTCGGAAAAAAAAAGGTTATAGATTAGCCTAATGACATTCCCTACTTCTTCCTTCGCACGTATTTTTCCCATTCTTTTAATGGCTATTCATTTAAATGATAACTTTTTATTATCAAAATAACTGTTCACTATTTTGATACAGTTTATTTCATACAATAAAAAAAAATATTATTATTTTTATAAATTATTAATAAATAAATTACACTAACAATTGCTTCCTTGTGAAAAGTTCCCTCAACGTTAAATACTTTGAGAAAATTACCAAAACATACACAAACAGAATAGATACATTTTTTTAATCCAATGTTGGGGGGGGGAATTAGAAATCTCAGCGATTAATTAAAGAGGCCTACAGAGCCCCATTAAAATCACCCCACCCCCCATTATCTTTGTATAGAAATTCCATTTTCTTTGGCTGAAAAGACAAATGGAAAATGAGCACCACTGAAACACACACATAATTAATGTAACCTGCAGAGCATTACAAATTGTATTCATATGGTCGGGGGGAAATAAAATGACGATTATATGATTATTTTCAATAAGGAAGACTATTTGCTATTTTTTAATTGACTGCGATTTAGTGACATGAGTCAAATGCCTAGCAGCGGGGTGTGGCGGGATTGATAGGTTGATGTGGTGGATCTGTTTTGAAAAGTAACAAAATATAAATATACCGAAAAGAAAAATATTGTATTCGAGGGAGGGGGCATAAAACACCGAATTGTACAATATATTTACATCGACAGAAGACTCAGGAATGTGCGGAAAATCCATCAACGTTTATTATACTCGAAAAGTAAAACAAATAAAACTAAACCGAAATAAAAAAAAACATGTATTGGGAGGGGGGAATTGCCTATAATATGATTATTTATAATAATAAAGACTATTCTCTATTTTTAAATGACTGCGATTGAGTCACATGAGCCAAATGCCTGGTGGCGGACGATGGTGGCCGTGAAAAGTGCTGCCCGTTTTATGTTACGATTCACCTTTTGGCGAGCAAATGTATGGGGCGATTAGATATAACTCTTTCTCAAACACTAAATTAGATATTGTTCTAGCATTGCAAAGCATGCTTCACAGAGAAATATCCAACAAATGTATATATCCAACAATTTCAGATGGCGATGGAGCATAATGGAGGTACAACAAAAATTGAGATCCTCTAACATAGATTCAGTTATCAGTGTGGAAATTCCGGATCCAGTGGCAGATCCGCTTTTACATGATATCATTAGGCACCATATGATTCATGGACCATGTGGAAACATAAACAGATGTTCACTCTGTCTCAAAGATGGACACTGCAGTAAGAGATATCCCAGACACTTCTTGAGTGAAACTCAATCGGATACAAATGGCTACCCACAATATCGACGACTATCTCCTTTAGCTGGAGGTTTTGAGACGACAGTTACCCTACCTGGCAACATAACAGTTCCTGTAGACAACCGATGCGTTGTACCACATAATAAACTGCTTTGTAAGATTTTTGATGCACATATCAATGTTGAATCTTGCAA
The DNA here is from genome assembly GCA_963556195.1 of Sepiola atlantica. Classification (NCBI taxonomy): domain Eukaryota; kingdom Metazoa; phylum Mollusca; class Cephalopoda; order Sepiida; family Sepiolidae; genus Sepiola; species Sepiola atlantica. Next base: position 181,388,621 of record OY744515.1, on the reverse strand, counting down.
CAGCGTGAAATCAATAAAATACATTTGTAAATATGTAAATAAAGGTAGTGATCAAGATACCTTCACAATTGAAAGTAATGCCTATGATGAAGTTAAGAGATACGAAATGGGACGTTACATATCAACCAATGAAACCATTTGGAGAATACTTAACGTTCACATACATGTATATCATCCCCCAGTTATTCACCTATCAGTTCATCTAGAAAATGGACAGCGGATATACATTACTGAAAGTACTGCGGCAGATAGAGTTGCAAATCCACCTTCAACCACTCTAACAGCTTTCTTCAAATTGTGTCAAACAGATTTTTTTGCATGTACACTTTCGTACTCAGAAGTTCCACTTTATTATACCTGGGACACAAAAACTAAGGTCTTCAACGATTACAGGGTAAGCCAGTTCCAGGCGATCCGTGCGTTAAAAAAACAGAAGTTTTGGGCAGGGTATGCATCGTGCACCCAAATCAATTTCACTGCTTCTGTTTGAGACTGCTTCTACACAATGTTAGAGGTACACAGAGCTTTAATGACCTAAAAACGATCAATGGTCAAGTTATGACTACATTCAGGGATGCATGTAGTGCACCTGGACTACTTGAAGATGATAACCATTGGGATGCTACACTACAGGAAGCATCTATATCTGATTCTGCAAATAATTTGAGACATTTGTTTGCGATCATGTGCAGTGTCTCATCCAAAACAACTTTGGGATGCACACAAAGAAGCTTTTACTGACGATTTCCTTCTTAGGAAACGCAATCAACAGCCTGAAGTTGATATAACACTTTCAGACGACATCTTTAATATGGCTTCAGTACATATAGAAGCTATGACTTATAGGATGAATGGTAAAACACTGACAAAATTGGGTCTTACCTCACCTAATCGATCTAATACACATCCGGTCATTACTGCATGGACGCGTGAAATTAGTTATCAAACTCATGAGCAAGCATCAATTGTTGGAGATGGTATCGCACAACTAAATAATGAGCAAATTCATATTTTTCGTACTATAGTGAATACTGTAGAAGATCAGCAAGGTGGCTAGATATTCCTTGATGCACCCGGAGGTACAGGAAAGACATTTGTTACCAAGTTAATTCTTGCTAAAGTTAGGTCAGAAGGCAAAATAGCTGTGGCAGTGGCATCATCGGGCATTGCAGCCACTCTTCTTCCTGGTGATAGGACAGCTCACTCCACATTTAAGTTGCCATTATCCTTAACAAAAGATGCTGATCCAATTTGTCAAATAGAAAGAGGATCAGATCCAGCTAAAGTTATACAGAATTGTTCCTTGATCGTATGGGATGAATGTACAATGGCACATAAACAAGCGTTCGAGGCTCTAGATAAAACATTGCGTGATCTCAATAAACGTTATGTTGTTATGGGTGGCATACCGCTTTTATTATCAGGTGACTTCCGACAAACGCTTCCTATTGTTCCACGTGGAAGTCCGCAGACGAGCTTAATGCTTGCATTAAATTGTCATATTTGTGGAAGTACATTAAGACTGTAACGTTATTTACAAACATGCGTGTACATCTCAATAGTGACCCAATGGCTGGTGAGTGTGCCTCCCTACTCCTAAAAATAGGTGATGGCAAGCTTGCAACAACCAACAATGGCACGTTTGTTATTACTCCAGGTATTGGCTCAATTGTTTCATCACTCACAGAACTTAGTAGCAAAGTTTATTCAAATATAGCCGAAAACTATGTGCATCCTGAATGGCTAACGGAGAGAGCAATTCTAGCTACTAAAAATGACATGGTACATGTCATCAATCAACAACTGCTTGATGAAATTCCAGGTGATGAACAAACTTTCACTTCTGTGGATTCTACTCTCGATGACGACCAGGCTGTACAATACCCTATTTTCTGAATCTATTTATTTAACTTAAAAATTAAAATCAGGCTGTTATATTTCCCCGGACAACGCCGGGACACGGGTCCTGCTAGTTATAAATAAGCTTTCAAAATCAGGTCAATAAAATATTTCAAATTTTAAACTGAAAACAAAAACTAATTGGTCTCTTTCGGTGCATCTTAACCCACTAAAATTAATTTGAAAGCATCTAAAGATGTGGTAATCTGTTTGTACGAACCTCAGAGAATATGTTGAGCGATGCCAAATTTCTTATGCAATTTTTCCTAGGAAATCGTTTATCTTTTGTGCAGTGTGGGGTCTATATCATATCTTTTATCATTATAAAAGAAAACGATCTCCTAGAAAAATATGCCTGATAAATTATGCATGACTAACAATATTTTTCGGACTTCACACAAAGCAATTATATGCATAAGATAGTGTGATGTGTCGTTTTATTGAGTCTTAACAACTTCGTATTTCTGAGGTAATAGAATATGAATTTTAGAGCTAGAGACGATAGACGACTTGAAAGTACCAGTATATTTAAAGATTGTAATTGGCGTCGAATTCAGAAAATCAGAAATATCACCTGCGGTTAAGTACTCCTTGAATCCGTGAAAGAAAGTGAGATATGTGCGGAACAGATGTGACTGCGATATGGAAAGTTATAGCAAGTCCTATGACTGTGTCTGCACAACAAAATACTTATTCGAGTAGTAGCAAAAATGTACGACAAGATAAGTTAAGACAAAGCGGACCTTGGTATGAAATGTCGGCGTTATTGTAGCGTCTATAAAAAAGCGCTGAACGAAGACCGTCGCTATCTTTATCCAAGGCAAGGAAAGGTCAACTACTCACCAGCAACGTCCAAGAAAACCGCTTTAATAAATATAAGAAACACATCAATAAGGTAAAACACCAAGTCGGACAGAAAATGCTCTGAACTTCTCAGACGAGAGGAACTTCTGCCAAGAACAGTTGCAACGCACACAAAACAATTGGCGGCTACCCTACAGTCCGGACGAAGGACCTCATATCACGAGGACTAAGTTTCCTTAAACTGTGATGGTCTTTGTGTGTGTATCCAGTGACAAAAAACAGCTACGTCATACGGAAAAATAACACAAACTTAATCCAGATAGTTGTATTGATGTGTTGTCTACTGTTTTCAAGCGCTGGGTGGACAGAGTAGTTGTAGGAAGGTCATAATTGAAAAGGCAAGATCCACATTTGTGTCACACCACCGATAAAAACCTAAAGTGACCGCCTGGCAACTCCAATGACTTTACAACCTCAATATCCCTTAATTGCAATCGCATTGACTATTATGTGTGGTGATGCAGTTGCGGAATACACAACCCGTACTGCTTGCACCACCAAGGACGAGCTGATTTCACGGATACAAACGTGTCCATGCGTCTCTCGAAGGAAACCGCAAAGGCCGTTTGCTGAAAGTCTAGGTCAAGTTTTTTAGCTGTTCTGGTGATCAGCGTGTTTATTTCGACTAAGCTGTATTAAGAATTATTGGCAAAAATGTGACTTTTCCCATCCTAAGAATGACAAATTTAATCCAAAACCCCCGTATATATATATATATATATATATATATATATATATATATATATATATATATATATATAACATAAAATATAATAACACGAAATCACATAATGTAATTGTCTGAGTGATGCTTGAAAAAACCGCACGGTTGAAATAAATTATTGCATCGACAATTATGTGATTTCGTGTTATTATATTTTATGTTATTCTTGCTCTGTTTACTACATTGAGCTCTCATACCCAGATTTCCTCCTGGAATTATCCCATTATAACACAAATATGCGATTTTTTTTTGATTTTTCTCAATTTTCCAAATTGTCCATCTAATGTTTCGGTCAAATTGATGTAAATATGATCCATGGGTTTCTTGTTCCATTATTTTTTCTTTTTTGCAAGTACTTTCGATTTGAATCGTCAAATCATCTTCAGGCGGTATTAGTTTTAGTGTCTTTACAAATTATGACTTTACTGTTGTGCTGATTTTGTAATTATAACGGCAAGTAGTTATATATATATATATATATATATATATATATATATATATATATATATATATATATATATAGTCTCGGAAGTTTCTCAACCATTAAGACTATATTAAAAAAAAAAAAAATTATAGTCCCAAGTCTTCCAGTGGAAAATCACTCATGTAAGTCAATTTATTTTTTACAGTTATTATATTAGTTTATTTCTAACACTATTTTAAGGGATCATCAGTTGTTTACCATGAAAAACTGTTTCGGGAATTTAAATATATATATATATATATACTAAAGTAAGGTCGTGAACGTATGTTAAAATTGTCCTAGTGATAGTTTCTCCCACTAGATTTCGGAGTCAGTGTTGCACTTTGTCAAGGAAGGAAAGGGTGATCTGGTTACAGTGCCCCATCTTAGGACGTATTTGACTCTTACATAGGCAGAGGATTTTCATATATTTATGTAAAATAATCTATCCTCACCCAAATAAAAATACAATCGCTTTACCAAACGTCCGTTTGTTTATTTATCTTTACAAATAATAGAATTTAAAAATTTCAATGTTTCTGTAAAATAACAAATGTCAAGATGTGGGTTTCTTTTAAATATGTTTACACGAGAACACATTTTAAAATAATTATGAGAATCGTTAATTATTGAAAGTAAAACTGGTTGCTGAGAAAAAACGGTAAACACAAGAATAATGTTCTAGTAAAACTAGGAAGTCGTTTTTCAACTTTCTTTCTCTCTCACTCTCTCTCTTACTTTCTCTCTCTTTCTCTTTCTCTTTCTCTCTCTCTTTCTCTCTCTCTCTCTCTCTTACTCTCTCTTTTTCTCGCTCTCACTCTCTCTCTTACTTTCGCCCTCTTTCTCTTACTCTCTCTCTCTCTCTCTAGCTTTCGCTTTCTACCTATCTCTCTATTTTTCTTCTCTAAGAATTCGCTGAATACATTTTATGATAGTATTTTGAATTCCTATTGCAGAAAATATATAAGAAACACGTTTGAGTAAAAACATTACACCAAAATCAGTCAAGTATTATCGGAAATGTTTATTCAATTCATCATTGTTCTGTTTTACCATGCAAAAGCGTTAAATCATCTAAATATCTTTTTTTTAAATTTTAAATAATAATTAATTTCTTCAGGCATTTCAAGGATGAAATATTCTAAACTTACGATCTTCCTTCAAGTACAACGATCGAATTATTCTAAACTTATGTATTTTCTGGAATGGAGTTATGAGGCATGGCATGAACTAACACTGTATATCCTAGCAATATAGAGTCTACATATGCCATGATAGCTTTCGAACAAAAACCTGCATATGCTAATCTGTTTTTGAAGCAACCTAGGTTAATTCCTGAAGCGTAGTTTTTAAAAAGATTCGTTCGTTTTGTTATCTTTCAAGATTTCTTACATTATGTCCGTCATAACACCTTCTCCTTCGTAATCCAAACAGGAAGTCAGAGTTATTTTTACTTTTATATCTTATCACATTGACAACAACTTCATCAGAAATTGTTCTTAATTGGTTCACTATTTTGACTTAACAAAGTAAGTATTTCAGTTTTTCGTTATTGCTATTTTCGATAAACTACACTACATTTTCAAACTAAATATCAGGCGCCCGTCTTAAGTACTCTTTCTTCTTTCCGGGCGTATTTTAAAATGACGAAATGAATAAATTGTATTTTTGCATAAAAAGGCACAGAGTGGTCTTCTAAGTCAAGCTTTTAATTATTTGCTTTTTTTACTTAATCTCTTATCACAATATTCAGATAGCAACAAAAAATTAATTCTTAAGTCACGTCGGGTACATTAAGTATTTATTCAGGATTATATTTCTCTTCTTAACTTCGCCATTCATCGTGTGCGTTCGCACTAACACAATGGAAACTAAAATCCGGATTACCAGGTCGGTGAAATAGCTTATTTCGAATACATGACAAACTACATCGAAATTTTAAAAATGGCAACTTTATTCGAATCGATTGTTATTGGGTTGGTGCAAAAACAATGGTGTTTCTTGACATTCAACTTCAGAAGACCATAACTTCTTTTATACCAAACTTTATTAATCAAAATAAGAACCATTAGAATCAACACATGTTTGCCAACGGGAAACAAGTTTACTTATTCCATTATCATAAAAATCCAGAGTTCTGGAAGCGGTGAAGTCATTGAAGGCTGATTGGGCATCATTTCGGCTTCTCGCGCAGGAAGTTGTCGAAATGCTTGAAAAAGTGATAATCAGTGGGCAAGAGGTCCAGTGAATATGGCGGATGAGGCAGAGTCTCGTAGCCCAATTCGTTCAGCTTCTGCAGGGTCAGTTGTGCAACATGCAGGCGAGCATTGTCATGGAGGAGAATTGGTCCCTGCATATTGACCAATCTCGGGCGCATAAGTTGGAGCTTTTGGTGTATGTCGTCAAGTTGTTGGCAGTACTTCTCCGTCGTAATCGTTTCGCCCGGATTCAAGAAGCTGTGATGGATGACACCAGTTGCAGACTACCAAACAGTCACCATAATCTTTTTTCTGGTGCAATTTCGGCTTCGAGAAGTGTTTTGGAGCTTCGCCAGCATCCAACCACTGTGCCGAACGTTGCCGATTGTCGTAGAGGATCCACTTCTCATCACACGTCACAATTTGCTTGAGAAATGGGCAGTTTCTGTTGCGCAGCAAGAGCGTAGAAGACACCTCTAAACAACGATTTTTTTTATTATCGTTCAATTCGTGCGGCACCCATTTGCCCAGCTTTTTTTACTTCCCTATTTGCTTCAAATGGCGAACGACTGTTGAGTGGTCGACCTCGAGTTCATCAGCAACTTCTCATGTGGTTTGCGAGGATCGGCTTCAATTAAGGCTTTCAGATCTTCGTTATCAACCGCAGTCGGCCGTCCTTAACCGTCTTCATCTTCGAGGCTCTCGTCACCATTGCGAAATGTCTTGAACCACCTTTATGCCGTACGTTCGTTAGTGGTTCCTGGGCCAAACGCATCATTGATGTCACGAGCTTTCTCGGCAGCTTTTCGGCCTAGTTTGAACTGGAACAAGAATATCGTGCGGATTTCAATTTTGTCCCATGCTGTCGAAAAGCCTGCAAAAACAACAAATGAAGAGATTAAAAATGGAAACAACTAACACGATTTGATAGAACGAAAAACGCGCTTTAAAATGACCTATGACAACGCTTTATTTATCAATGAATTAATTCAGAAAACATATATAAATATAACATATGTGAGAAAACGCTTTTTTTGCACCAACCTAATATTACCTCACTAATTTGACATTTCTCATTCAAACGTAAATATTACTTAGCGTGACTGTGGCACACCCTCTAATGTTTTACCTCCACTTCCTGGAAAGGGCTGTTTCTGACTGAGACATGATTTTCTATCATCTACCTGATATTCTATTTCCAAAAGAAGCAACTTCATTTTCGCCTCCACGTAAGTACTTTGCTCTTTCCTAGTTATCAACGGACATTTACATGTTACTTATAATGGTATGTTCTTCCATCGTTCTCTTTCTTTCTTAACTGATTTAGTCGTTGCCATCCTGTTATTTTTTTTATATAAGAAGAAAACCTATTATTGAAGAGTATTCATTTAAAAGCTTACCTTAAGCTGTTAATTCGCCACATAGTGGTGTGTGGATAACAGCGTTGCCGTCATCGGCCGTCGTGAACCTTGTCGATTCGCAATCGCTTTGTAAGCAAGTTCGAATTTGTTCAACGTCTACATAAGCCGTTGTGGTCAGTCAGTTAACGTGCATGAACTCTAGGCCCTTACATGAAAAAGGAGCGCCAGCAGATTCCCTAGGTCCAGATCTCAACGATGTTGCCCGACGGGCCCTAGAAAACAAGAAATTGCCGGCACCCCGTCATTTCTCGAATCAGTTAGACACGGCAGAGGAGATGGCAAACGGTCTGATGGCCTGACAGTTTACCCTTTTCAAACAGCAAGTTGCTAATATCGGATGTGACTTGTGTTGACCCTTTCGCGCCCTTATCAGTAACAAACCCTGGACATGTCAGAGAAGTACCGCAATCGATTAAAATATGCCAGTCTTCTCGACCAATGGGTATTCCCCCTAATTGTCGTGGAAGCGAGTACTACGCAGGACTTCCTCACACCCATTGGTCTATTAATGACAAGCCACATCGAGGACTATCGAGAATCCATTTTGTCCTACAAGTGCTTCTCCAATACCATTATCCGAGAGAACGCATTGAGTCAACCATTGGCCTATCAAATCAACATCACATACAATGAAACTTTATGATGTTCCGAATATTAGCTTTTTAAATTTGGTGATTGAAAAAGATATTTACACAGTTTAAGATTTTAATCTAATCTTCATATTTTGTCGAATGTTTAATTATTTATGTATTGAATATATTTATATGTTGTTTATTGTTTTGAATTAATAAATAAATAAAAAATATACCATCGAAAACAGATACCTTTGATAATTCTATTACTTACAAGTTTGGTTTATTTATAGAATTGAATGAAACAAGAAATCTAAAGAATTCACTTCCTAATCGTTGTCAAAATTTTCAATTACGTTCTTTATTTTTTTTTGTGAAATGAAACATTTGTTTTTAACAAAAAGTAAAAATGTTATTCGCTCTTTTGGTAGGGGACAAGTTGTAACATCTGTTCTCTTTCTACACTTAGTCTATTCTGTCTTCGGTTAATAAAAGAGCCCTTCTAGACTGATGTAATTGTTATTGTTGTTTCAATTCAGAGTGGCCCTTTTTCGGCAGCTGTATTTCCCACATCAAAATCGCCTTTGTGTCTAACTTTGCCATCGTAGGGTGGCAAGTAAATAGAAACATTAAAGTTACGATCTTTTTAGTAATAAGTATTCATTTTTGTCATTTATTTTGACAGTTTTTTTTATTTTATAAAATAAAAAGTGTATTCCTTTTATTTTTATCACAATTAACAGATTGCAGTATATTTAAAAAGAAAACATGAAACACTACAGATAACCATGTGTAATTATTTATCTGTTTTTTAAATATTCAGTGAAGGTCATAATTTATTTATGTGACGGGGGAATAGAGTTATGTAACGGCAAAGGTAATAATTATGTGAAATGTATGTAAAGATCGTCTATTACTATGTGTGAGAATATGTCACGTGACGAGGTCCCATTGACAGACTTCAGTGTCAGAATAAAATAATTGTCTAAGCCTCTCAAATGCTAAGAAAGCTAAAAGAATTAACGCGGATTTATGCGTCGATGCTATAATTCAAGACAGTTTTTGAGTCGTTTACATATAACAAGGCAAAATATTCTAGCAGCAGTTAGACATTGTCAATCTAGCTGGGTGGAGCATATTTTTCGCATCTGTTTTTTTTTATAAAACATCGTTTGCTTTCAGTAAAATAAGTTGTTTAAGAGTAATGTTGAAACTCATTTCACTCAAAATAATTTAGGTGACTGAAATAAAACTTATTCAGGCTAACTTTTATATCGTTTCTGTCATCTGTAAGAGACGGGGGCAGCGTTCAAAACGAACATTTTTTTCTTCTCAGTCTATAGACACTTATTAAGGGGAGCATGGCCCTCTTTATGGATGAAAGTAAATAGAGACCCTAACTAATATACATGTATTGTCTATTAAAGCGATTTCTGATTACATTTCATTTATATACGATACTGGGGACCAACTGTAATTTCTGAAATAATTTTTTCATCCACGATGTTTGGAGTCTAAAAATAACGATCTATTACTGTTAAGCGCGAGAAAGTAGTTACCCCTACTTTTGAGCTAACATTACTAAGCAAAAAGAAAACAACTGCCCGGATGAAATATACAAATCGGTGAATTCGAACGAACTGAACATGATTTTCTTGAATGAGGTACCAATAAACGACGAAAACGCACACGAAGTAGTCAATTTGTTTACTGCCGCGCCTACATTGTACAAAAGAATCAAATGTTTACTGCCGCGCCTACATTGTACAAAAGAATCAAATGTTTACTGCCGCGCCTACATTGTACAAAAGAATCAAATGTTTACTGCCGCGCCTACATTGTACAACAGAATCAAATGTTTACTGCCGCGCCTACATTGTACAAAAGAATCAAAAGTTTATGTACGCGCCTCTATTGTGCAAAAGAAAAAAAGTTCCAAACTTAAACTGCAGAAGTACCCTGTACTTCAATCGGGGAATGTATTCTTCATTTACCTCCCTGTACGTGTATTACGCTAGAATAAGAGTCTATAAATTTTGAATTTCTTACTGCAACTCCTTCCCTCTGATGTCATTTTCCCAGTTTAATTTGAGGGAATGACTTTCATTTTTTTTTTATTACTACATACCATTGTTTTTTTTTAATTAGTACATAAATACGTTGGAACATGAAGGGAAAAGCGCGCCAAATTAGCGAAAAAAGCCGCATTGTTCCTCACATGGTATTCATCTAAATTTTGAGATATTATGCGCTCAAAAGCTAGCGATTCGGAAAATGTCAACTTTACGGAAGAAGTGAATATCTCAAGAGCTTACTGAAGCCATGCAAAAATACATACATACATACATACATACCTACAAATAGAAAACTCTCCTTTATATAATAGACTAGCAGAGGTACCCGACGTTGACCAGGGATCTACCCTTCCCCCTGTAAGCAAAAGGGTAACAATCTTTTTCTTCCCCTTTTGTCCGGAGCAAAAGCTATCTATTTCCCTCTCGCACACTTATCTCCACCCCTATCACACCGGTCGCCCTCTCACTCTTTTCTTCGGCCACTGTCTTCCACTCTAGCCTCCTTCGTCGCTTTCCCTCACCCCCTCACTTCCCATCCGTTGCACATATTTCTATTAAAGTACTTACTATGTCTTCCACGGTCGTCCCCTTCTCCAACACCCTATTTCCTCGTTGTCCAGGGCAAAATCTGTTTTCCCCCATTCGCTCCGTCAGCCCCAGGCCCCCTCTCCCCCGTCCTCCCTTTCACCTTCGCACTACCTGTCTCTGTTACCCGCAGCAAAAGTGTAACATATTTCTATTAAATGTACAATATATGTCTTCTCCCTGACCCCTGCTTTCCATTCGATGTATATTTAAGTGATGGTTAAAAAAATTATTTGTGGTATTCGAACGCTCGATCTCTTGGTCTTCGTTCTTTAACCGTAATAATTACACCACTGAAGCAAATAATAAAAAAAAACTTGGGGAAAATAGGTCATGTTAACATTGTGTTTTTGGAAAACCGCGCATGCACACAACGTAAAAATAACTTATATAATAGACTAGATGAGGTAATAATGTAAATATCGACAACTTTTTACCATCTCACACACATTATTTAAAACTCTTGATTAATTAGTATTTACTTTATTTTATCTCCAGTCATGTAAGTAAATATGGGAAATCCACCTAAGAATGTTTAAAATGCATATTATTATGCAGTTTTCCAACTATTTATGCGTTTGATCAAATACAAGAGTTTTGACAGATTTTATGGAAAAATGATACCAAAAGAGACTTGTGCAGAAACAATCTATATTTTGACATTTGTTTAATTTGAACACATATATTTTTTACTTAAAACCTTTCTGAGTGACTACACTTTTACTTAACCATAAAATGGCATTTTCTGTGTCGACAGCCTTCAATGTTTTCAAACTAAATACGATAAAAAGCATCTATGCCAAACTTAACTTCTATAGTCATCAAGGTACAGGTATTGGTTACAAAAAGATAAGATTTACTTAATTATTTATTACTTTTGTGTAATTAAAAAAAATCTACACACTTGGTTTTGAAGAAATTTAATTTGTTGCATGTAGTCAATCCTTGATACATATTTGATCAAACCTGTGGCCCTAAACAGCTTTTTTTCAATAAGATTAAATCATAGTGCATAGTGTCATTGAATATAAGTAGATTTTAAATAGAAATGGTGACATATCTCATGTTGCAGGATGCGGAAAAAATCAAAGAGTAGGCACGATGAAAAGGGAACATACTGGAATTATAAAAGAGAAATCTTGTACTTCAAAAAAAATGTAATCATACAACAAGGGATAGTCGTAGCAAAATACAAATGTCAACCTGTATGTCACATGTTAAGCTGAGAACTGGTCATAATAATCTGAATGTCAACAGCCAAGTTTAAATTTGTTGAATCTAGCAAATGGATACGTAGTGCGGACTGATAATTAATCATCAAAACTCCGTAATATTTGTCAGATACAATGGCCACTGAAGCCAAGCTCGGTGTAAATCTGAAATACATCAGCAAAAAAAACCAGCAAACCGTTGACGTGATCGAAAAGAAATGATATAAAAACAAATAAAGCAAATATGAATGTACACAAAATTACTGAAGTTAAACCGATAGAATAAGGATATAATAAACAGCAGCAAGAGAGTAATATATATTAAACATTCATCATAGTTAATTAAATGATACACAATTAGAATGGGAACGTACACACAAAGGAATACTTTTGAAGAAATCAAAGTCAGGCAATGAAAATAAATAATGATGGAACGGAATAATACATTCAGTGTTAGTATACAATGATGATGATGATGATGATGATGATGATGATGATGATGATGATGATGATGATGATGATGATGATGATGATGATTTATCTAAAGGTATGTTTAGAAAGCAAAAGAATCTCGAAACAAAATAGATAACCACATTTATCCTAATTAAACTATTGTATAAGTAAGTTTATGTTACTCACAGCTTTTTACTAAACTTATTCTATAAAAATAATTTAATTAAAATTACTATATCTATGAAAGAGAAGATTGTTTTCTTGGATTAGAACAAATATCCCTATTACGATTCGTTTGCAGAAAAAAAAACTATGAATAACTTGGTATTATTCCAATTATCTATTTGCTTTGGAGACTTGTTCCTTTGCCAGGAGAAAAAAAAAAAAGAAAAAATCATATATGTTCTTTCTGCCAATTAGGATAGACAATTGAGCCGATGATCAGCTGCACACACTTGTGTAGCAAGGCAACACCAATGTAAATGATCGCATCGACGACACCAGAATAATTCAATCCTCGTATGACACGCCTACCCACCCAGCCGAAAGCAAACCCTAAATAGAACAGAAGCAGAAAAAAATTGCACGATGATGATGATAATGTATGTCAATGACATTTTGTTTTCTATCATTGGTGTTGCACGATCGCCATTGTTGAGATAATACAGTTGCCAATAATATTCGGATTTGTGTTGAACGTATACCCAACACACACAGAGCTGAAATAGTGTTTTCCTATGCTCGTACACATGCACACATACGATTAATGTTATTCACTTCTTTACTAACTCAATGTTCGAGAGATAAGGGGGAACTTTAGTTGAACACTCGAATATTTATGTATTTCATATAAAGATCAACTGTTAGCCCCCAAAAGGGTCCCTTGCTTTCTGAGATTTTACACTGAAGTAAGGGGAGTAGAAAGTTGACATTGAGTTAACTGTCGGTAACCTCGTAACTCTCGCTTCTCTTATTTTGTCCTGTACTCCTCACATTCGGTGAGCGATGTTTATGAGAAAGGGGGAAGAATTGCTATTTTCTGGGTCGAAATCGATCCATCTAACACTTACGTTTGGCTAGTATAATATGTTTAGCTCTTTACTTATAGTAGCCACATGCCTTGTCTGGAGCGATTTTCATAGACAAAAGTATAATGAATGAAAAAAAAACAGAGAAAGTTTGAATGACTTACTAAACACCATCTCTGTGTGTCTTCGGTCTCTTTTTGCAAAAGTTTTTCAGGATAACCTGACATGATGATACTTCAACCTACAAGTAAATCTTGACAAAATATTTAACATAACATAGTATTGGAAGCCAAATAAGATATCCTCGATACGGCTATACACTGACTTATACAAGAAATAGTGCACATCCGTCTAGTGATGTTACCTCAAATAACAGCACTTAACTGAATACTCTACTAGACCAGATGAATTATTTTCTTGGAATTCGGTAAGACCAAGAGATTAAAATAAAGATATATTATAACATAGTTAACTGATCAACTAAAGGTGATAAAAATTAATGTTCTTAACTTTTTACTAACTCAACTATTTACTGATTGAAGAGAATTTTGATTGAATACTCGAATATCTATGAATCTCATATAGATATTAAGTGTTAACCCAAGGAGCCTTTTCACTTTTGAGAACTTACTTACTGAAGTAAAATAAAAAAAATGTTGGTGCTTACATCTATATATATATGTGGCCTTATATATATATATATATATATATATATATATATATATATATATATATATATATATATATATATATATGTCTGTGTGTGTGTGTGTGTGTGGGTGTGTGTGTGTGTGTGTGTATATACAGCTTTGTGCAAAGTGATGAATATACACAAACATATATATGCACTCAGATGTCTTCAAATTAATGCGTTCATACATACATTTACATGTAAAAACACCTTTGGACGTGAATACAATACTTTGTAATTTCTAAGACAAGTCTTTTGTTAAACTATAGATATACAATTTAGACATTATTTTATAATTGTAGAAGAAGACCAGAATTACTTTCGATGAGAGAATAAAGGATTTTATGCAAATATATGTTTGACTCTATAATGACTGTTTTAGAAGTTTCGATTCGTGTTATCTATGTTTGATTGCCATAGAAGAGAAGCTTAGATAAATATATGTTAGATGTGCACTGTTAATCACAGGAGGTGGAGTAACGCACATGCATTACTATAGTAACAACTAACAAGTAACATTTAGGGGGCCTTGTTTTCAAAAATTAGTATTATATAGTAATAGCCCTCATCGTCGTCATTATTGCTGTCGTTGTTTTTGCTGTTCTCGCCGTTTGTTAATTCTTGTACTTTTATTAATTTTTGTACTTTTCCTAACAATTAAAACAAATAAAAGTAATGGAAATACGTATCGTTTGAAAACTAAAACCGAAATATAATTTTCTAATGTAGAAATATATGTTTTTGTGCATTAAAAGTCGCCTTTATTGTCGATGTTTTTATCGTTGTCTTCGTTAGTGTGTCAAAAAAGCAGTAGAATAAGTTGTCATTGTCTGAGCCTTCGGATCTTCACTTACGCCGGTCTATCGGTTGTTCGTCCTGTGCAGTTTTAGGAGGTGCACCCTCCCAGACTTTGCCTTCTCACCCTTTGAGAAGGGTTTAGTTTATTGCTAATCGCCTGAGGCGCCCCTACCGGGGAATGCCGACGGGGCTGCCCAGGCAATTTTTAAATGGTCAGAGTGCTCAAATTCTCGAGCGCTGGTTTTTTCCCACTTTCCCGACCGTGTGTCATATCTTACCTTGTGGGAGGAAGATAAATAGAATAGTTATTACGTCTTTGTCGTTGATTTTGTTGTTATTGTTGTTCATAGGAAAATACGTATTTATGAAACAAAAAATAATGGACTTCGAAAATAGTTGTCGTCATTGTTTCTGTCGTCGTCATGTGTGCGTTCAAATCAGTATTAATAGTCGATGTTGATGTTGTTGGTGTCGGTATCGCGTCGTTATCAGAAATTTTACATATTTTATGAAAAAGATAGCATCATTAAGAATAATGGTACACGCTGTTGTATTAATAAAATACTGAAATAAAATGTAATATCGCATCCGATTCATTTCTTCACATTATTTTGCAGAGAGAATAATTATTAATATGAAAGGAAATTGCCGACATGTTTGTTTCTTGTGCACATTTTCTTATCCGCGAATGTGTCGTCTGACATTTAAGACAATGAAAAGGCTTGAAAAGTGAGTAACAACTGTTGTAACTCGGAAGAGTATATTGTTAGAAATTTAATAACCGATAATTCGGGTTGCAAGAAGATGACTTATAACCCTCGGCTCATACTCCTTCTATGAAATTAGTAATAAAAAGAAAAATGTTGATTTGATTAAATAGTAAACCGATGACATTTATCGAAAGTAAAAGTGTTTTGCAATTCTCGCCTCTCGTTTATGACGGGACAGAGTTTGTATGAATCCTGTAGTCAAACAGCTATTGAGCACTCTGTCTTTTCTTTATATATTAGACTGGTACAGCTACCAATAGTTGGCGAGATAACAGGCATGAAACACTATAGTAGAAAATTAGTAGTAAGTTTTATAGTTGCATTTTTTTCAATGTGTGGTTCAATCTCCCCTCTACGCTCTCTTAAAATATAAATCAAGGAAAACCAGTAGATTCTATTTTATAATTACTATATACGTGCCAAATTTCAGAAACATATATCCAGCATTTGTGTATTCTATAAATACATTTATTAATAATGGGGGTGTTCACACTTTCTTTTTCATAAATCAAACATCACTCATTACACTGGTCATAACGTCGGTTAACTATGTTTCAAATTTCATAAAATTCTGCCAAGTACTTTGAATGAAAAACGCTTGAATTAAATGTATTAAAAAAGTTATGCGTTGAAAGAGACCGATGTTAATAAGCAAGAACATCTGCTACAATCCACTTATTTGACTAAACTCGAATATTTATCTTAAAACGGATCGATCTTTATCAAATTATTTTTCTTTGTCATTTAAATAATTAGGACGAATCAGTGAAGAATAAAATAGTATAATAGCAATACAAATTTGAAAATTTACTATTGTTAATCAACAATTTCTGACTTGTATTTACGTTACTCGTCTTATTACGGTTTCAGATTATTTGTTTCGTTTTATCTCCAGGTGTAATTGCCATGAACATGAAGCTTCGAAAGAAATATTTAAAACTAGTAAGATTTCGCAAGGTTGGTAAGATCCAACACTACAGTAAGGACTAAGAAATAACCCTTATAGGGACATTTATTTTCAACGAAGAGTGGATGGTAGTGCCCCCTTTTGCTCCCCTTAAATATGAATCAAATATACATCGTCTTCCATGTATAATAACTATATTTTTCAGATTTCATAAAAACCTGTCCGGTAATATATCGATACATTTATTTTACATAGGGGCGTTGTATCCAATGTGTCCTATAACTCCAACCTAACTGATTACACTCGTTATAACGCCTACTAACAATGTTCCACATTTCTTTGAAATCTGCTTTTAAAATCTAAATCTCTTTAATTCAGGATCGGGGAAATCTTCAGGCTGTTTCCATTTAAAAGGATTAATAAAACAAATTCAAATCATATATTTAACATTCAGTTTTAGTTTTATTTGAAGGATGTTAGCGTAAGTATCATCAGTAAAAATCTAAATAATATTATTTATCAAATTATTTATTTTAAACATTTACATTCATCTAAAATAAGCTTTGTGACCTCTCTTATGAAAAATCAAAATTTTACAAATATTTTCTTCACACAAATTGTAAAACTATTTAGTAAGTTTGTTTTTATTGATAATTGTACTAACATAAAATAAACAATCCGAAGATGCAACAATATTTACACTTGCTAAAAATTGAGGGATCAAAGTAAGGTCTCGAGAATTCAATCTATAAATTTCATTAATCTTTTAAGAGGTCGTGTTTTGATTTTACGCGTTACAAATGCGCGTAAATGAGCAACGACGGGTGTTGTTTTAAGTGCACAAAAGCGCATGAGTAGTATTGTACTTTTATACTTAACTTATCAAACAGGGAACTAAGCATTTTAATATTATGTTGAATGTACTAACTTTACTAATGAAAGTAGTAAAATAATATTATTTAATTAAGTGTTCTATTAGTTGTATTGTTAAAAGACGTTACGGTTATTGCGGGATTTCGACACTTTAGGATGTGCTTCTATGGAGGTTTATTACAAATATTTTGGCACTTCTAAATATTTAAAATATATTAAAAATAAAAGCTGCCATTTAAAAATATTTTTTTCATAACTAAATGGATTCTTAGTTTTATTTATATCCACATTGAATACAGATCGCAATAGAAGAAATACAATTTTAATGCAAAATGAGTCTATATAAATTTTCTCCTGAAAGAATCTATTATTTCCTTTCAAAGAAACAAAATTCTTCTATAAAATCCTAATTTATAAAGTTCTCAAAAGATTTTTTATATAATGCTGAGTATCATGTCTACCGAGAACAGAATTGCATATTTGTATTTACACCATGAGGTTGTTATCTCTTTGGGAAAGCTTTTCACTGAGTTTCAACAATAGGTTTAATAAGACGCATTTCGCTCTTCATTTTATTAGGGATATAATAATTGAAGTGACCTAAAAGATCTATAAGTTTGTTTTATTCAATGTATACTATACATTAACATTCAGTTATTAATTAATAACTACTGAAGATTTAATTAAGTGCGGATGATTATTTGATTTCTAGTGGGTGTTTATCAATAAGAAGTATTAAGTTTTTGCTTAAAAACAAAGAACGTTGCACTTTCATTGGCAGTCGCTACTTTTAAAAAATGCATTCCTGCTGATAACAAAAAGGTTATGATATGAAACAGACCGCCAATCAAAAACATCTGCTACCATCTACTTATTTGACTAAAGTCAACTATTTACTTTAAAACAAGACGATGTTTATCAATTCATTTTTCTTGTCATTTCATTAATTAAGATGAATTAGTTAGAATAAATTATTTATTATGTAAAGTGTAAGGACGAAGGGACACGTTCATTTTCAAAGGGGAGGAGGTGTTGTGTAATATTTCCTAATTCAAATGTAAGTGAAACAAAACTCATAACACTCTTTTATGTCAACTATCTATATTTCGAATTTCATTAAAGTCTGTGCAGTAGTTGAATCTATGGGTATATTTATTTTCAATGGCGTCGTTCTTCCCCGCTGACAGTCGTTATAATGTTGTGTTCAAAATTTCATGAAAACCTCTCAAGTACTTTTTAATCCTATTTGACGCACACTTGCAGATAACAAAAAAGTTATGATTTGAAAACTGCTTATGAATTCATTAAGAAGAAATGAAAATTGCTCCAATAAGAAAGACTTCAGTCCGAAGGCAAATAAACTTATATAAGAAAAAAGTATATGCATTCCAAGAGTTGAGCTCATCATATAAAATATATTTTGCTTGCAAACAAGCAATAATATATTGGTACATGATGAGCTCAAGCCTGGATTCACCGGAAAGGATTATTCCGGCAGTGCTCTGGAACATCTTGTCACTGTATTTCAAATATTGTACAAACAATAAAATAAAGTCGTTTTAGCAGCGGCAACATATTTTCACAGAGTTACCTAGTACGTATTTTATACAGTAGCGCTCATGAGGCCCCTTCATTTTTATTTTGTGTCAGCGTACTTTAAATATTGTAATAAAAATATATATGTAACGGATTTTAGCAGCAACAACACCTTTCTCTGTGTGGCTAAAGCCTGGTTTCTTAAGAAAAGATCTTATTGGCAGGGCTTGGGAGGCCCTCATAGTTTTATGTTTGGTCATCATACTTAAAATACATTGTAATATAAGATTATCTAAATCCGCTTTAGTTAGCAACGATATATTTTCATGGGATGGGCTCAAGCCTGCCTTCCCGGAGTGGATGGTTTCGGCAGATTTATTTTCTATTTTTGAGTTACATACAGTCAATTTTAATAGCATCAACATATTTCTAAGAGGTTGGCTTGTGAAAAGGTAGAGATGCGATGCTAACGAATGTAAAAGTTACTAACTTGTATAACCTGTTCTCTTTCTTTCTCCGTTCTGTTAGCTTACCATTTCCTTTACCCGTCCCCAAAATAAAAAAAAAACATGATTTTATATAAATGTGCGAATTCTACGTTTTAAAACTAATGAAAATAAGTCTCACTTAGCGAGCCATGGTTAAATATCAAGTTATGCTAAAATCAACAGCAACGCGACAACCAAAAAAACAAACAGGAGAACAGAAGAGCAAAATCCAGTTAGCAGAGACAAGAAATCAAGCAATCACAACATTACATTCCCCCGACACCTACCCCGTCTCTTCGATGCCTGGCGAAGCAAACAATCACTCTACTTACACACACATATTCATATACTGACAAAGGCTGCATACGCACACGCTGAGAGAAAGCAAATGGATACTTACTCAGTCATATATGTTCATATATATTAACATACTGACAGAACAAATCAAGTAAATACACACACAATACCACATTACTAACATCCATAATTACAATGACAGAAAACAAACGTATAGGCATACACACTTTTAGCACCCGTGTCTTTTTCCTCACTGACCATTTTAAAAACAATAACTTTCAACTTTTCTTACGGACTATTAACTCACTCAAAATATCGTCCACATCACTGTAAAATTGTTAATAGTGTTTAGTTCGTTAACCATGTTTCTTTCTCTTTCATTCACAACTCTTTGTTGGTGAATTGAGAACTTGCTAAATGGTGACCCTTTTATTTAAAATTGTCAGCGTCAGTCTTTGTATGATTAAATAGACACGATTCACACAATTGGCCCAATTCTATTTTTCCTTCTTTTTATTAAGTATAACTGTTCTTATTGAAAAAAAATATATACAGTAGTTTTTCACAGCACCAATATATTATTACAGCGTGGGTCCTAAACCTGCTTTCCAAAGAAAAGATTGTTTACTCACGCACTGGAGACCGCCATAGTTATATTTTGTTATCGTACTTAAAATATTGTAAGAAAATCTGTATACTGTGGATGTTAAAAGCCGCATCATATTTTCACAAGGTACACCCAAGACGGGGTTCTTTGGACAGCGCTTTAGAATCCTCCTTAGTTTTTGTTTTTTTCTATTTTAGTTAAAATATTATAACATACATTTATATTAATTCGCTTTTAATAGTAGTAACTTATTTTCACGGCGGGCCCAATCACGCCCGTCGTAATAACCCAGGCCAGTTCACTGAGTCGAGTTTTTCTGGTGACATCATTGATAGTGGTTAGTAAGGACTACTATTAATGAGGATCAGAAGTGCCGAAAGTGCTGAGGCGCATGCGTGATAGTCCATTTTTTTCAGCAAGTCATCAAAGCGAGCAGACTGCCTCCTTAAGATTATTCATTAACTTTGAAATCATTGTTAACTTTTTCCTGCTATTGTTACTTTATTCCCTTGCCAAGAACACGGCTATCCTCCTAAAGATTATTCATTCACCCGGAAATCATTGTTAACTTGTTCCTTGTTTCAAACGTATTTCTATTTTATAGATGTCAACATGGCCTACAACGATTAAGGCATTGCATTAAAGTTCGATTTTCACGCCTTTAAAAAATAAATTAGAAATTTACTTCGAGATAAAAAATACAATTTAAATGTCATCTCAAATGTGTGCGAAAATCAAACGAAATAAGTAAGATATTCAAATAATAATATATTGTAAATAAACTGTTCGTTTTGCAAAAAAAAAAATAAACAAACATTTTAATTTATTTCAATAAATGTTCTATTAATGAATTATCTTGAATTATTGATTTTGTGTTATTTTACTGAATTCGTGATGTATCATGTTTGATTTACTTTTCAAGTTTGATTTACCTTTCAGTTAAAAAAAATCGAGGATTGTCTGCCGTAAGTGCTTATACATAATACTCCACCATCCGTTTTTCCTAAGTTATTTACTAACCAATTTTTTTTTATTTTTCGGTGTATCATGTCGCTACTGAATTCCGTGTTTTCTGAAGATTTTAACATTTTCTGCGTTCATGTCTCTAGCGAATTCCGGGTTTTGTATAATAGAAATATAAAGGTAGTTTCATTGCTAGACTGTCATAAAAATAAGTATTCCTATTGGCATAACGAAAACGAATCTTCCTCCTAATAATATACTTTTGAATAACCAATAATTGTTAGATTTGCAGATTTAAAATCGAAAGAAATTTGTATCTGTCTTGATATTTTCTCACAGCATTACTTTATTTTGGAATGATGAGAGTGTCAAAGTTAATTATCTGAACGCCGGAAAAATGAAAATTTCCAATTAAGAATCTAATTTTATAGCTCATCTAGGTTAAAGGCAAACTTCCTGGCAAAGATCACCTCGATGATCCACCAATCAAGATGGTTAATCATGCAATGACCGGTCTTTAAAGACAGAATAGAAGTTATTAGACAAACCTGCTCTCATGTGTTAGCCAATATCCTCTTTCTTAGAAACGGAATGAAATAGGAAGCCCGCAAGAACTTTATGCTTCAAATAGCTCTTCCACTCAAAGCGAACGTAAGCTACTTGTAGATTGTTAAGACAAAAGAGGAAGTTAATATTGCTCATCATACTTAGGACATTTACTTAGTAAACTGAACAACAGTATGCCTATATTAACTAGTACGTTTCCCATGTTTAGCTGATGGAAATTGAAATATTTTGAAAAAAGAAATTTTAATGAATGTACGCAGTATGAAAACTAGAAGAAGTAAATATGCGTTGTATAATTATTTTAACCATATCAAAGTGAATGGAATATTCATATTATACGGTGGGTTTTGAAATGGCACACTCAACGTTCATCTTCGAACAATTTCTGATTTCCTGCAAAACCAATACTAACATGTAAATCGCTACTAGAAGATTCGTACGGGGTAACACAAGCGAAACGAAACTATTTATCTATAGTACTTATTATTATATTAGATGCTACTGACGCAATCTGCCTGAGTCATGGAAAATCAGACGCGTGAAAGATTGCGCTAGCTAAACGTTCATGAAATGACTTTTTATTAAGCTGTTGGTCTGAGAAGAGATGATGAGCCACAAGAAAACCCCACATATTAATCTAACAAATATCGTATCAGATAGTGGCAATGGCGCTATCAATTATGAAAGGAATCCAACAATGACGGATTCATTATTTAGTCGTAATAAATGATGACAATAAAGGAAGAAAATACAAATCAATTGAAAATGTAACATAAATGAATAATATTTGGCAGTATAGCATGTAGAAATTACAGAGCATCGACGCATTTTTATGCGCCGATGCTAACAACAAAAGATTAGTAAATAGTCTTAAAATATTAAAATCAGAAGGATTAGCTATCATTTGGGAGTAAAAACCTTCTTAAAATACAGGAAAATATGTAATGTAAGAAAATGTAATGACGTGAAAACTCGATACGACTATGATGTTTAAACAAGAATTATGACCTCTCAAACATTTATGACATCTGATTGATTGGTGATCAAATAATACTTACAAAATTTATATAGACCTATTTCTGATTTTTGAATATGGTTGTAGAATGCGGGTATGTCATTAGAGACATTCATTAATTACCAACAAATATATATATATATATATATATCAATGTGTGTTTTTGTGTTATAGAAATCGATATATTTACAGTTAGAACATTTAAATAAGTTTAAATAAGAGTTACATTTTTCACAGAATTTAAAGAAACCAGTGGAATTTACCGTCAAAAGTCAATTAATAGTTTAAGATCCCGATAAAAATCAATTACGCTAAAATGTCCTCGTCGTTTACGTCGAAACTCCATCACGGAAGAGAGCGCTGCAGACGACAGGCAAAAAACCAATCCACTCTTCGAAAGAAGGTGGTAATGTCTAGAATGATGGTCGCCCGCAAGTTCTGAAAGTTGTGGTGAATTCGAAATAAGACAATAGTGCTGTCGTTATACCTTATATTAACTGTAAGAGTAAGTCTGAATGGCGCTATAAAAAATAAATAAAAAGTAGATTGAAACGGTGTGTGCGCAGTGGTCGTAGCAGATCGTGAAAAATAGGAATCAAAACTGTTAAATAATCATTAACATCACAATAAAAAAAATCAATGAAATTTCTTTCTCAGTTCGTAGGTCAATGTCTGTCCTCCTCGCTTCAGGGTGTCAGAGGAATTGTAGTAAAGAGCAAAACTATTGACAGCATACAGAGTTCATTCTGCTATCAAAAGGGGTTTGCGACGCCACTCACAATTACTCTTATCATCATTTGACCATTCACTCTGTCCTAAAATCAGTTCTTGGCCAGTCTAGCTTCTACAGCGTGCCTCACCTTCCCGTTGTCTTCGCCTACTTTCTATATTCTGGCTGTGGTGTTAACATCATCTTTGTATTGAGGGTCTGCGAGCATCCCATCCACGAATTTCAGTTCACTTCCGCTAGACACCTCTTTAAAGGTCACTGAATAGATCCATATTTTCACTCGTGCAAGTGTCCGTTAATATTTCAGCTAAGGTCTTCTTAACCCTTTAGAGCACTCATACTGCTAAAATTAACATTTTCACTATAATTACGGAGAAAACCGGCCAGTCTATCCTAGGGTCTTTCTTACTTGTCCAGCTAAAACTTGTCTTCTCTATCCGTTTTAATTCGGCGTAAATCCCACAAAATTCTACTTGTCTATTGGCCTTAACATCTTTGGTATCCCCTCCATGTGATACGGGAGGAAACACTTAAAAAACGGCTCCCATAGCTTGACCCACTCACTCGAATTAGTCCCTACAAATCTGCGGAAATATTGGTGCCAATGGTTGCATATCCCATGGGCGATTTTCTCACTAAGAGCGGGGCGTTACCTTTACCGACTTGGTAGGGCGTCCTTTGGACACCCGTGAAAGTTCTGTCTCCCATGAGACGACCATCACCCAGATTCCATCCGCGAAGCTCATTGCTAATGGCAATACATAAGTAGTCAGAACTTCCACCTAACAATTTCTCTTCATCCCACCTCGTCATTTTCTAACAGGTCAAACACTCGGTTCTACTTGCCACAGTGACCGGGCTCACTGACACGAACTTATCGCAATGTTCGCCTAATCTTCTGTCAAGGGGAGTGTGACACTATGGATCCCCCCGAGCAAGACTACGGACAATGTGAGAAAATGATTCACCAGAAAAGCAAAATTTATCGGAAGTGAGATGAGTAAAAAGACGATGGGGGCGAAATGTTTTGAACTCTCAAAACAGGAGGACGCCTTACAGTTAATGGTCAATTTACAGATAGACAGCTGAAAATCGCCGAGAAATCAAGTGCGGAAGTAGTCAGCTGGGAGTGGCTAAGAGGGCGAGTAATTTTCCGTTGGTCAGTCATTCTGAGAAAAAGACGTGAAGTTTAAGAGTTTCTGGTTCTGAGTTAATATATTTATGATTCAGAGTTTTTCAATGAGTTTTGAGACTGTTTGCGGTAGTTTTAACGGCTCGAGGAAGAGACGATCAGATCGGGACAAGCAAACGATGAGATGAGCTGATGAACTGAATGACAAAGATGCTTTGACAGACAAATTATGTCAGTTGGTGTTGGTGTTGAGCTTGTATACTGGAACCTAACGGCAACGTTTGAAGAGTCTTTTTTTCCGCGACGGTATCACATACACACAGACACACACACCTAGAGACGAACTTGTTTCAATAGGAATATATACAGCAGATAAATTATTTCAATCTTCCTCTTAAGGTAAAACAGACAATTTTTTTTAAATGTATATATTTTAATTCGTAATTATATTTACTAACGAACTTAGATATTAACATGACATTTAATTGAGTTTATACAAATTAATACATTAAAAAATCATATATATATATATATATATATATATATATATATATATATATATATATATATATATGAGAACAAGGAGTAAGGTAAAATAAAATACCTTTTAAAGCAAGTTAAAGATGCGATATTTTTTTTTTATCAAAAAAAAAATCGATATCGATTTTTTTGATTTTTTTTATAAACTTTCATTTTTAGTTTATAGTACAGATAAATTTCACCAAAATAGAATTGGCCTCTTCAGTGTAGTTTGTAGATCCGATCTTATTGGACAGCCGGTTTAGTTGTTGCAACCGGCTTATGAGGGTTTTTTTCTCACTTTCGGTACGAGATCACGCTTGCATGTGGTATATGTATATATTTGAAATGTTCATACCTTTTTGTAAGCATCCAAATTTAGTTTAAGAACAAGCAGTAAGGTAAAATAAAATACCTTTTAAAGCAAGTTAAAGATGTGATATTTTTTTTATTAAAAATAAAAGAAAAATCGATACCGATTTTTTTGATTTTCTTTATAAACTTTCATTTTCAGTTTATAGTACAGATAAATTTCGCCAAAATAGAATTGACCTCTTCAGTGTAGTTTGTAGATCCGTCTTATTGGACAGCCGGTTTAGTTGCTGCAACCGGTTTATGAGGTGTTCTTTTTCTCACTTTCTGTACTATAAACTAAAAATGAAAGTTTATAAAAAAAATAAAAAAATCGGTATCGATTTGCTTTTTCTTTTGATAAAAAAAATATCGCATCTTTAACATGCTTTAAAAGGTATTTTATTTTACCTTACTCCTTGTTCTTAAACTTAATTTGGATGCTTTAAAAAAGGTATAAACTTTTCAAATATATATATATATATATATATATATATATATATATATATATATATATATATATATACATATATATATTTATATAAAAAAAATGTCCCAGGTTAAAAACTTAATTAATATAAAAGTAACGTAACAAAGATTTTTATGAAAGAAATGTTCTCGCATGTCTTATTTTTTAAATTGAACGTCACTAATGGAAGAGTAATTGCTTTTTTGCAAAACAGTAAAAACCAAAATGTTTCTCATAATAATGAAAATTGAACAACATTTCTATATGTTTTCCACCAAATTTAAATATTTGATTTATTTCTCACTTGCAAGATTTAAACAGCAAAAGCAGCGATATAATTCATATGCCTCTGATCAGGTGGGCAATCAAACATGTTGTGACACGCTCTTCTCCTTTGATGGCAGAAGGTGTGAAATTAATGCTAGTAATTACATCATACTTTGTTTATTAATGGTGGCAAAGAAGATCAAAAACAGATGATTTGTGTCTCATCCATCTTGCTTTATTGCCAATCATGAAACGAGTCAGCGTATAATGAGGATCCAGGACAAAAGCCATAAAAATTAATCGCAAGACGAACACCCTTAGCAGTCAGGCTTCATTAGATTTTCATTCTTCAAAAACTGCGGAAAACAAAATAGTTTCAATCAATTTGCATTGGAAAAATTGTTGATTCATGCAATCTATTGATTCTTGTCTTTGATTGTCGACGGAGTAACATTGCATCAAATTTTCTTGAAAATTTTAATTAGGATTCTTGAAAGCAATCGACTTTCATGAACACAGTCAAACTAGTGTTTTATTTATCTTGGAGTCATACATCGTTCAGTAAAAAATGTGTATTTCTGTACGAAGGAAAACGAACAAAGGGAGAAGTTAAGAATAATAAACTTATCAGACCGATTCAGTTTTACTAATGTCAAATATAACTCGAAATGATTTGTGTTTGACAGGGATTTTGTCATCTTATATATATAAAGTTAGGTGCGTTTCTTATATTACATTGGCAAGTATAGCTTTCTATCCAAAAGCCATGGCTTAGATCTATTATTTATACAAAAGAATAAGGCTTAAAAGACATAAATTCAAAGGAATTTGAAAGAAAATATTCAATCCATAATTGTATATATAATATGTCCTTATAATTTCTAATAAGTATTGGAAATCATTCTGTTTAAATACTCAAATTCATGAATTTATTTTCAATATGTTTCCAGCATATTAGAATAATAAAACATTTTAGGGGAATATATTCTAATTTAAATGTGGAAATACTTCTATTAAATACAGTTGTATAAGAGTGTGTTTTGAAAGGCAATCATTAATTTTAATATAAATTCAATATTACATTTCAATTATAAAATAGTATCTTAATTAGATTCGTTTTAAGTTTTCTGTTATTATTCGATCCATTTCAAATTATAAATCAATATAATCCGATCATTCTGCATCCTAGAAATGTGCTCATACGCAATATGTTTTAAGTATGTTTCCATTACATTGCATACACCTGCATTCAATACACATTGCAAAGTTTCCATACAACCTTCTTCTTTTCTATCTACAGTAATCTTACTGTCCCCGTGATGATATTTCCATGTCCATAATTAAGAACAATATCCAATGTGCTGTGCCTCATAAGCTGTGATCATGATACACGGGTTTCTAGATATGACATTCCGAAACAGCCGTGCTAAAGTTAATTTTACTGTTCACACGTTATATCTTTTCTGTATCACATATTTTTAGATTTGACCCCAATGAAGAGAAATACAAAGAGCCTTATCCAATTAGCTTTTCTGATGTTAACATTTTGATTTTTTAACGTAAGCATTCTGATAAATAACTAAGATAGAGTAGTTTAACTGGAATACATTTAATGAAATGTTAAAGATTTCAACGTTGTTGATTAGCTATGTTTTCTGGAAGATAGTGAATACATATCAGAAGATATTATAGTTGATTTGCAATATGATTTGGTAATTTGAGGTTTGAACGAAAAACTATAAGTTTAGAGCATCAATATACACATTTACATACTTTTCTAAAATAAATATGTATCTTACTGTAGTAAAAAGATAAATTATTCAAATATACATTATATTTTAGACCTATGAAATTTAAAGAAACTTTTCAATACACGCTAACAATTGATAACATTTCTACTTAAATATTGTGAAATTATATTGCAGAATTGAAGGAGTAAATATAGTTAAGCTTTTTTTTACTATTTTAAAGAGAATTCATCGACAAAGACTTGCGTGCGATTGAAATACTTTAGAAGTAATATTAACCAAAATATTTGAAATTAAATAGGAATCTGTAAACAAATTCATTTCATATCTTCTTTACAAGTAAACTAAATTGTTTCAAATAACATTACCATCAATCAACAGATAATGTTCAGTAATGGCAATAGTACATATTAAATTATGATTAGGAAACACATTTATTCATAAATGCTTCTTATAGAAGTAAACAATATAACATAAAACCAGTTCTTTATATTAGTTGTTCAAATAAATTGAAATTATTCATTTCCAAATTCTATTAAATCTATTGACGGTGTGAATAGGAATTTGAAAGTATAGATGTTTGAATATCACCTATTTTTAATTATCCTTATTTATTCAATCAAGAATGGAAATGGAACGGGTGATACAATATGAAAAGTTACATTTTTATATTCCGCAGTTAAAAGAGTGAAATAATAGAAATAGTATAAACATAACCAATACGTAAGTAATGCATGATTCCTTATTTACATGCATTCACCATTTTTGTACAGATTTACCACAACACCGTTTGTAAGTCTAAAAATAGAGACAGACTGCGTGTGGAGGGGCAGTCAGCGACTAATCGTAAACACTAATCAAACAACAAAGAAGATTTATTTCCAAAAAGCTCAAAGTAAATACCTAAGTCCCTAACCAAGACATAGCGCCAGTAAAATGTTTCAACTATTTTTACTCTCCGAGGCGGCAACATAAATTTTCGTTTTTATTATTGTTACACGATTGTGTTCCTATAAATAGTTTTTATTGTTCATGGCAAATTTGTCTAGTTCTGGGTTTGTCGACAAAACTGGCTCCGTACTCATGTTCTAAACAAAGCTGCGCCAACATCAAACTTGTTTTGATCTTTTAAACACAACGTGGTTGCAGAATAATTGAAAGAGAAACCAGTCAGTATTCCTCGTAGCATCAGAATCCATTTAGTGCTCAGTCACCTAGAATACTACTCTATGTGTTTTCCACATCGGGGAACATTAAGTGTCGTCACACCTGAGAAAAAAATGAGTAACTACCGCGGCACACAGAACTACATTTGGTGCCAGGATACGAGTCTCATTGACATCCACGAAACAACCGGACCGCAATCCTACTTAAAACAACATAATTATTTTTACTTTTTTAGTACTAATTCTCATTGAGAAACAAATGTTATCCTAGCAAAAATATCAATACAATCAATAATGTTATATATTAGTTTGAAAAAAAAGCGAAATATTAAAATATAATTCATTTGAAATGTAATATTTTGATGATTTTCATTTTTTTATGTTGCAAATATTTAAGTTCTAGAATATACTTTTTGATGACTATTGATCTTAGTTTTGGTTTTAATTAGATCGTTAAACCTTTAAATTGCTCTGTAGAAAATGATATTAATTCAATGGATTTTAAAATGAACCAAAATAAGTACTTATTTCTTGCTTTCAAACGTACGATTGCTTTATTATTATCTGAAATCTTTCGATTCGCAACAACTTGGATTGAGGATACTTAACTATACGAATGTAAAACATAATGAAAGAAAATTAAATACAAAATGTTTTCCAATAGAAATGAAATGGGGAAAACACTTCTTAAAAGATGAAGATGCACTAGACAATGCAAGATTTATTTAAGCAATTCCACCACGATTTCCTCATCGTTGATGAAAGTCATAGAATGTGAATAATTAAAATACGTTCCAAGTCATACATTTCAATGGCTTCATTTTTATTATTTTCTCTCCAGTCGATATAATGTTAATATGTCACAAATAAGTAAACACCTTGTTATGAAGAACTCAAACAATAAGATTTTCCACAATAAACCTTCAAAGATGTAGTTTTTAAGTCACATATTTTTACATGTAAAATAATCGAAATCAATAAGCATATCTTTTTATTTGGCTTCGGTTGGCACTTTTGAATCTTGATTTTCTAACATTTTAACTTCCGGCGGATGTTAAAAATTGAAGACGCAATATATTTTTGAAATGATTTCATCATCAAGTCACTGAAGTTCTAATGAGGGGAGGACATAAGTAAAATAAACTTTTAATGATGAGAGGACATGAATAAAATAAACCTTTAATGATGAGAGGACATAAGTAAAATAATGTTTATACGAGCGTGACCCTGTGGACAGTTGACGCTACTTTCTTCAACTCTTTTGATAGTTTACTATTAAATAATAATATTTCCCTTGAAATCATAAATGTCTGTCAAGGTCAATAATATTAAATAAAATGTATCTTACTTCTCGTGTTAAGATAATTGTCTCTGTCAGTTTAATATGTTTTAAATAACTTAAACGAATACTTTTTCTTGATCTACTCATTTAAAATTGTAACAATTTATATCTTTTTAAAACGATTAATATTCACTTTCTTCATAGTAGAAAAATAATTGTCATCTAAACATCGTTTAGTTAATAAAACGAAACCTTTAACCTTTTTATTTAATTTATTGTCACAATTTAAATCATTTCAAAAGAAATTGCCTCTTGTTTTTATAATTGCCACCTAATAATTATTAAAACAAATAAAACGAAAGTTACATTTGTAAATGTATGCATTTAAAATTGAAACAATTTGCTGTGGTCAAATTTACATTAAAATAAAAAGTATGCAACAAGTAAGTGTTTAAAACTGCATAAGGAATGGAAAAAATCAATTAACTTTAAAATAGGCAAAGTCGAAATAAGGATAAACCTTCGCGACATCACTTTATTTTTTAATTAGTTAGCTCAATGTTGGACGATCTAAAAAATATGATTTGAAAGTGACCATGTACATACGAGTGGAAATAAATGGGCCTTTAATCGCGATAAGAATATTATTTTATCCAGTTAGCAGAGTGCTAAACCATCCAATCATCTAGGGTAGAACGCTATATGCATGATCTGGTATGAATAGACAAAGACGATGAAAGTGAAAATCAATTCACACCAGGTTAAAGAATTCCGGTAATGTCACTTGATATATAAAAGATAATGTCCATCTTCGATTGAACCTAGTTCAACTCATAAGCTATTTTAAAACGCTGCAGCTTTTTTGTGTATCAAATACTCAAATAGTCGCTTTCAGATCGTTTTAAGTTTCAGGTTGTTGCTAACGTAAACATAATCATTATTCAAAAAGAATAATTATATATATATATATATATATATATATATATATATATATATATATATATATATATATAAATATGTATATACAGGGTGATTCATAAGTCACTTAGCTATTTTAAATGATTACCATATGAAGCACAAACATACTATACACTTTTGATGATTGTTATCTTACTCTCTTATTACTGCTATTTGTTATTTTAAATTTGTCCGTTTATATATTTGTTTCTACATATATTTATTTTTATTTATTTAAATTTGTGTAAATCATCATATGTGATTTTTTCAGGCAGTATGTCATTTACAATTAAAGAGCGATTTTTTATTGTTATTCATATGGCCAAATTTGATGAATCTCCCACACTTGTTGAAAGGCAATGGAAACGTGATGTGAACAGAAAGCCTCCTTCGCACAACACTTAATCAATCAAATATGCTACAAAGAGTCGTATTTCCTTGCAAAAAAGAATGGAGCTATGCATGCAGAACGAAGGTGGACATTTTATAAATTTGCTGTAATTTTAAACTCCCATAAATGAATTTGTTGAATAAACTTACTGTTTTGTATTACCGTATTTTTTAACTTTAGAATTTCAAAAATAAATAGCTAAGTGACTTATGAATCAGCCTGTATATATAGAGAGAGAGTACTAATGCAAAACGCGATAAACGCCATTTTCAAAATTGCATTTCACAACTCTACCACACACACAAATCATGATTTACATCATGTGATTATGGCATTATTTTCATTTAACTTTCAATTAAAATAAGATTTTAGTCGATATCTGGATTTGATGTGTTCGTGCTTTTACTGTTTAATTTCTGGCGTTTTTCATTCGAACTCTTTATACACTGAAAAATACTTGTAGTCCAGGGTTTCGAATCGCATGACCGGTAGTCATATCTCTATGCTGATGAGTCCAGATTGAAAAGGACGAAACGTATACGTACATAGATAATAAACAATAACAAATATTTATATTTCTCGCTGCTCGTAAAAAAGAAGAGCACTGTAATGGTAGTACTAACACAACATGACGTCACTTGCTTTATAATGCATCATTCCTTCCCTAATAGAAGTAGAATGCCTGGACGTCATGCCGCTTTAAAAGTGTTAAAATTATCATTGTTTATCAGCTATTTAAAATTGACCGAGCGGTTAGCGACGTTGGATTTGAGTTGAAAAATACTTGTAGTCCAGGGTTTCGAATCGCATGACCGGTAGTGAATAGTCATATATTTATGCCGATGAGTCCAGATTAAAAAGGACGAAACGTATACGTACATAAATAATAAACAATAACAAATATATATATATATATATATATATATATATATATATATATATATATATATATATATTATTTATAAATACAGATTTTAATCAGACATATGGACCGGCGGTTTCTGACAGGAAAAAGGTTAGATCCCCAAACAGGCTGTGCTGACGAAGACGGGATTTGATGATCCAACCTTTCTCCTGTCAGAAACCGCCGGTTCATAAAATCTGTATTTATAAATAAAAAATATTACGCTCTTAATTTAATTTAATTGAGCACTCTGCTGGTATTTCCAATTTATTCTTTTTTGAGTATACCTTTATACTTTTATATATATATATATATATATATATATATATATTTAGATTTAGATTTCTTACTTATAAAAAGGATTGTTCAGTAAAGACAGGGGTTATGCCAATAAAAACAAGCTCGATGATACTCGATTACAGAGTACAGAACAATTATATGCGATTTATTGAAGGCTTACCAAAGCATTCCATTCAGGAGACCAATGATCACCATGAAATACTTTTTCTTACAAATATTATTTATTCAAGTTAAATGTTTTTTCCTACACGTGTTTCACGTAGTTGTTTGGCAGATCACCATGGCAAGTAAATGTCTGGTATTCGACATCGTAACTGAAAAGAATTAAATGTCGTAATCTATGGTTTGCTATAAAGACATCTAAATTAGATGACATAACTAAATATGCATTTAAATTGTGTGCTATAAAAATTCGATATTGTTTGGTTTAGTTAATTGGAAGAGATGTTCCCAGTTCGTACAATATTATTTCAGAAAAAGTATACTTTAAAAAGATAAAAATGCCACAGAGACGTACTAACAGACAATTATTAATGTGTTGATACCTTTCTCTGTAACTTTATAAAAATGTATCTACGAAATATAATTTAATTAGGAATGTGTTTCCCTTGTCTACTGTACTGACGTCTTAAAGTCAATCATAAAACTTAGATGTCATAGAGACAACTTAACTAAAGATTATAAAGCTACATATGCGTTCTATGTTCTGCTATGGAAATTTGTTAACTCAAATAATCTGAGTAGTCTTGTCTCCTATAACGAGATCTCAACATGATAAAACTAAAGATTATCATGTCTAGCTATTAAAGATGGTATTTGCTCTTAATTTTACAATCCAATAATCCTAGGATAATTCGTATGTGTAATTCGATAAACCATAAGGAGTATTATTGGTACACTTTAAAATATAATTGGTTTATTTTCAATTTTCGTCTTTCAATATAACACTTGATTTAGTACGAAACTTCTGTATTCGTTCTCAAAAATACATATAGAATAAAAGCATTGTCTTCTTTTCTGAATACGTCCTGATTTCTGCGAGCAAATACATTTTTTGTGTAAAAGAATCTCAGTACATTTTTTGTGTAAAAGAATCTCATTAATTTGATCATGTGTTTTCTTCTTTCATTATAGTATGTATAGTTGTCGGATATATTACCGTGTTCTTATTTAATGTAAGTGTATTTTATGGATAAACCTTAGTAACATGATCGTGTATATCGTGCCCCTGATCTGTTTATCCATTGCTCTGAAGTAAAACCTGTTATTTTGAAACATGCGAAAAAAGTGTTTTCACTAACTTTAAAACGACCTTTTTTTTTCACTTAAGTGGTAACAATCTTTTAAACACTGTTATTATCTTCCTTGCAACCTTTACCTCTGCTGGTGTCATGAAAGATGAAACATTGTCATTAGGAGTCAATTGATAAACTTGTAATATCATTGTATTGCTTTTCCGATAAGAGTATCTCTCCCTTTCCTAAAGCTGTCTTAAAGGTATCCACAAAATGTTCCGCCTGCCCTGTGCTTCTTGTATTATACGGAGAGGTCGTGATATGACTACATCTTCTGAATTCGCTAGATATGAATTGCGTTCTATTGTCTGACACAATGCAGGCAAACACCCCAACCCGGGCTGATAATTGATGTCAAATCTAATGGTTACCTCAGTGATTAGTCTTTTAAAACTCAAGATTTTCTGCCATGGAAAGAAACTTTCTGTCACAATCAAGCAGTAGTAACCACTCGGTGGGTCAGCGAAGTCAATGTAGATCCTAGACCACGGTTGGACAGTTTGAGACCAGGGGTTGAATTTTATTGGAGGTGTCTTTGCTGTCAAATAACAATTTTTACATACTAGAAGTCTCTGTCCATATTGGTCTAATAGATGTAGCTTCTAATGAGACTTTTCATTCTCGACATTCTATGGAGCCCGACACGAAATTAGTTTAATATTCTATAACGTAATGCTGTATGTATAACTACTCGATAGCCACACATGACTAATTTATTACAGACTTAATAAACTTATTTTTGTCGTTTTTTGGGGGGGTTCTTTTACGTGTTTTACAATGTCATAATAATAATTTATTTTATTTCGTCAGGTGAAACTCCCTAATAGTGTTATATAGTTTATATTTTATCTCTACTTCAGTTTGCAGGGGGACAAGGGGTTCAGTATAGTAGGGACGTTTTGTAAAGTTTGATATGTTTAGATGCAGTTATTATACCGATGCTGGCAAAATTGTGTATGTGATAGACACTCCATTTAAAAATTATAATTGAAGAGAAATGGTTCCCCATCTCTGAAGCCTTACGCAGAATACGTTTAGTGTCCCTTTTCTTGTCTATAGATCATAAGTAGTGGTTTATGATCAATCTGCTAAACAAAGTGCCTTCCATGGATAAATCTATGAAATTTAATGAATGCAAACATAATTCGATTTGTGAGAAACTTTTCTCAGCAGGTAGTAGCATCCAATACGTGTAGGCGATTGGCTTCAGAGATCCGTCTTTCATTTCGTGTAATATGCAGGCACCTGAGCTGGTCTCAGTAGCTACAATTATTTCTAGATTTGGAGTATAGTGTCAGGATAATTCTGATGTAAAAATACTTATTTTAAATTCTCCTTGGTATTCAATCGTCCAGATCCAATGTTTTTCTTTTTAATAGCTCATTTAGAGAAGTTCGCAAACTGTGCATGTTTGACACAAATATATTGTAGTAATGTGTCAGACAACGAAAACGTTGGAGTGAAGAAACGTTTTCAGAGGCCGGCATAATTTTAATAGCGCGATATTGCTATCGGTCTGGTGTCTTATAATATTCGTCTATTATGTGACCAGTATATGTTATCTCTTTTATAAAGAAATAAAACTTTCCCCCTTTTAATTGAAATCCATAAGTCTGGATTTTTTTCAAATACTTTGTGCATGTGTAATTTATTTTGCACATTGACTCGACGATTAAAATCAGCCGCAAACAATCTAATAATTGTCTTCATGTTACCCCACTTAAAACAAGATCGACAACCGACAATTTTTACTGGAGTGCAAATGGTCCTGAAATCCTTCTTCATCGAATAACGATTGTGTTAAAGTTTTAGTAACTAGTTATGTCTTATGTCTAGGACTTTATTGGTTTACACGTACCCCGAAAAGTTTATGGCCCGTGTAATCCATCTCTTGAAAACGTGCACAATCTAGGAGCCGTACAGGGACTCTTTTAACTAAGAGCCGACCGAGGTAACAGATTTCCAAATAACTGCGATTACCAGTCCAAGTCCACACTATATTTCAGGAGTTTTCATTCTGAGATTTATCGACTCAATTATAATTATGAAATATTTTCAAGTCAGTGTTGTAAGTATCCCGTTACAGTTCTCCCACGATCAATATCGGAATCAGGAAACGCGTTGCAATTACCGGCTAAACCTACTCTATGCGATGAATTGAAAAAGTGTTCGTTTTTGCCGAAAGAAAAAAAAACGCTCCGTATAGTAATTGGGCGAATCGACCCCAATAGGAAGGAAGGCCTTCTCCTTTATGGTAATGGCACACAGAGTCTGACAGCTGGATCCACAAAGTAAGCATTGCAAGCCGAATCAAACAGAGACTCGCAAACCAGAATACACTTCTAGAGTATTCATCAAAACAAGCTGAACAAACAAAAAAGCAATACACAGGATGTATTCATAGTCTCTCAGACGAAAGTGTGTTTTTAGTAAGCAACACATATCATACCAATGCACTGAAGATCTCCAAATGGATATCATATCATATCTCGGAGATTTGTACTAGCTAACCAGAATGTCATTGTCAATAGATTAAGGTTGCTCAGCTGAACCGGATATATTCGAGGAGAGGATACCAATGGTTTACCCGAATCGCCCATTACCCATCTATGTGTCACTAGCGTCATATTGGGAGATGGTGCTGACATCACAAAGTAAGAAAAATTTGAGAACTCCATAAAATCTATTAATTAATTAATTATTTTGAAGATGAATTTGAGGACTGGACAAAAAAGGACTATCGTATGACCTAATCGTTTGACATTTTTTTTAATACCGAAGAGGCTGTTATTGAAATAGTGAGAGAAAAGTTAAAAGTCTTATTAGCACAACTAATCCTTTTCTATAAAGGGTCACTTCTGCTGGTATTGGGAAATATTACGAGTCCTTATCCCCTTTTCTCTTTAACTTCGGTAAATCGTTAGTGTTTTAAATGTATGTTCCAGTTTCAGTGTTTCTTCCGAACAGTGTGTTTTCAAGTGAAATTTCCCGAATTGAAATGGACTAATTTTTTAGGTATTTTAGTATATTTAGGGTGACTTTATAGAATTAATAAAGGCATGAGGGATTGAAATTATTGAACGGAGTTGAGTTTGTTTTAAGATGTCAAGTTAGATGAATGAGAGTGCAGAGTATAGGGGAAGGCGTTTGAATTCAAAGTTTCCAAATTTTACCTTTAAGTGGATGAGAAGGTAATGAAATGCATGTTTTCCTTTCTTTTGGAAAATCCTGTTTTTTTATCTCAGTCAATTTTTTGTTGGACTTCATTACCTTTCTGAATACATTCTCACCGTTTGTTTCTTTGCGGTTTCCGAAAAGAAAAGTACCATTTCGCTTATGCTGAGAGAAGAACCTGATCATACAGATCATTTGTGTTCTTATGCTAGGCTACAAGTTTTACATATATTCTTTGCTGCTTTGATTGCTAAATCCCCTGTTGCTGCCAGGAAAGTTACATATTTTCTCACAGTAGATTTTATTGCCTCTGAGTTTTCAAGAATGTTTTCTTCCCGCCAAGATTACCAGTAGTTTTACCCCATAATGGATGAAATATCTAAGAATTTACTGGAAATTACTTTGTAAATTATTAGGTCAAATCGTTATTCTCCTTCCATTTTGTCTTGCGATGATCTTACGATATCCCCGAACCGAACCATATCGGATGCCAACATTTTTTTCCGCTGAGCCAATTTGGAATCTCAAAAATCCTTCCAGTTCTTCTCCTTCGCCCTTTATATTTCACTCCTATTAACTTGTCTTTGGTGAATCGTTCTTTTTTTCATCACGTTCTTGCAATTACACCTAACTATTTATTATCAGTAAGAGTGTGACAATAAAGAGGAACACTCACCGCCAGGAAAGAGAATGAGGTGCTTCGCATGTCGTGTCTGCAGATTAAAAAAGGGGATCTCTTTATAGGTGCAGGATTTTATGGCGATCTATGATTTGCATGTGTGGATATCAGCTGATATAAATGAGGAAGGTAGCTGGGAACGGGCAGAAGCAATTTGGATTGGAGAGAGAAAGGCAGAGAGAAAGTGGATTGAACGAAATTCGTTTGGAAATTGAATTACAGTCAAGCCTTTTTGAGAGAAAGGCACAGAGAAAGTGGGTTGCACGAAATTCAGTTGGAAATTGAATTACAGTAAAATTGTTTTTTTATCATTCTTTTATTTTTCTGGCACAGTTAGTTAACAAAAGTTTAATTCCCAAATCTACTGAGAGCATCTGTATTACCCCTTTGCATCCTTTTATCTGTTAATCAATGGTTAATACCGGCACTATTTGTTATTTCTTCCATCTCCATTGAACTCGGTAACTCTTTGCCTTTAGTCACGAGTTGACTAATATCCCTTATCTGTTTCATTAAAGAATAAAAATCCATAAGTAAAATGGTGGGTTTTGCAAAACATTTTTCTGTGCATCTTCTATTGTAGTCTTTGAAATATCGCTTAATTTAGTCGGTTATTTCTTAGTACAGATACTTTCTGTGTCTTTTTTCTTCTCGGTCATTGCCTTTGACTTCACAACTTTGTTCTCGCTTCTGCACGCCGCTTTTAGCGTAAGATACCTTTTCCGTGGACAGACGAAAGTCATCCGTGGTGGATAAAACAATGTGGAATAAAAATATGTATTCAGAAACAAGACAAAATGTTATTAAAAACGTAAGAACGGGGGAGAATAACCTGTCTTCAATAATGTTAATGACAATTGTAACAACATGAGTCAATAATTACATATAATAACAAAATTATATCCGTAGTAGAAGAAAAAGTATAAAAGTATAAATACTAAATACGATTCTATCTACTTCCACACACACATTTTCTAAGTAGTATTGGAGTAGTCTATTATATTGCTGAAGAGGTAGCTTTGGTTATTTGACAATAATATGACAGCAGAATATTATTGGAAAATAGTTAAACCCTTCCAAGTTATAAATAGAACATGATGAAGAGTTGTTCATATTCGGCCTCATGCAGCTGTGGCATGGAGTTTAAAGATCAAATATGTCAGTTGAAGGGGACGTATAAATTCTGTAGTCCTATGAGGTATGTGAATGTGTAGAAAACATGGGAAACATATCCGACAGTATAGTACAATGTGGACTAAAAACATATTCTGTGTTAAAAGATTTATTCAGTCCACATCACGTATTGTTATATTATGTACCGTCTTCAAATATGTAAAAAAGCAATATATGTTAACATAAAATGTAGCACTACAAATAGAAATGAGAGATGAAATAATAAGAACGAGAAGAATAGATAACAAACGAAGACAAAAGACAGTGGTGTGATTGATTTCTGATATCTGTAAGATTGTTTTCTGGGAAATTGATTTCCGGTGGCTTTCATAAATCAATATTCACTTTACTCTTACTCTTTCAATGTTTATTTCATTTCCCGCATTTAGATATTTTAACATACTCTTCCGCTTTCACAGAACCGTTTTGAGCAGTTTAAATTGTAATTTCATGTAAAGTATTTAATGCAAGTTAAAAGATACTATATAAGATATAATGTATAAAGTATAGAGTGTAAAGTATAAAGTATAAAGTATAAAATAAAAAAGTATACAGTATAAAGTATAAAGTATACAATATAAAGTATAAAGTATAAAGTATGCAATATAAAGTATAAAAAGTATAAAGTATACAATATAAAGTGTAAAGTATACAGTATAAAGTATAAAGTATACAGTATACAGTATAACATATAAAGTATACAATATAAAGAATAAAGTATAAAGTATAAAATATAAAGTATAAAGTATAATATACAAAGTATAAAGTATAAAGTATAATGTATACAGTATACAGTATAAAGTATTCACTGATTCATGAAAAAATAAGTGTTGTGATAATTAGTTTTTCAAATTATGTTTGTATTTGTAATGCCTAGATTAAAAATATAATTTTGTACGATGATTTTAACATTTAAAACGATGATTATATAGACGAACCGCATGAACGTTTCTCACCTTGAGAAACGCTTACATAATTTCAACTGTTCCACTCTGTTACGTTCAATGTATTCTTTGTAGACAGATATATTTTTACTTCAGCGCAAGTGAAATCTTGAAATGAATCCAGTTTCTGCACTGAATAAAGTCTGAGTCAATTATTTCCAGTTGTCAAAATAACAAATAGAATCAATAGTTGAATTACAGCAGAATTACATCAAACTAAATTCGCATTGAAAATGCATTTTTAATTCTTAAGATCATCGCTAAAATAGCTGATTCATACGAATGTTGGTTTTCTTCATATTTATTTATTAAAATAAGAAAAAAGGAAAAAAACGTCATGTATTCATTTCATATTGGAAATGAGCAAATCTATTCTGGAATAAATCTAACATACACATGCGCGATTCTTTATCGATTGAAAGATACGCAATATCTTGAGATAAATGTTTGATTATAATCTCTTCAGTTCATTTATTAAATTTTATATATGAACTTCTTTAAAACTACTTCTAAATAGGTTTCAATAGAAAAATCTTTTATGACTTTGATCCGATTTCAATTCATTCTCTTAACTAACAAATGCAAGACACACAAAATCGTGCGAACACTGGTCTAGTCTGCTTACGTTCTTTTTACTTTCTGCTGATTCAAATCATTCTCGCAATCTACTTGTTTTATAAACTGCAGCAGCGTTAGGAGCAAATCGCGCTTTTTCGATTATGTTTTTAAAAGGTGGCATCCGTTTCGCCACAGGTGAACGTTCCAATTAATCATCAGTTCTTAAAGACAATATTCTAGAGATTTAAGGTTCAATCGTCAGTACGAGCCATATACAGAATACAATTACGA
Source organism: Sepiola atlantica (assembly GCA_963556195.1). NCBI lineage: Eukaryota > Metazoa > Mollusca > Cephalopoda > Sepiida > Sepiolidae > Sepiola > Sepiola atlantica. Next base: position 181,347,286 of record OY744515.1, on the reverse strand, counting down.
GTTACTTAAGATTTCTACCTGTTCATAGCTGATGAAACGAGAGAAAGCTACTCCCGTGGATTATCAAAATTTTGTACTGATTCCCGAGTTCAACATAAAGAGTCCGGAATTCGAGAGCTGTATTTGAATAAAATCGGATGTTACATCGGCGTAAACGTTGTGAGTATAACATCTAAGATGAGATCAGTAATCCAATTAATTCGAATAATACAAGTTAATAATATTGATACAATATTAGACATTTGTGAAATCGACTGGACTCGGATATTCTTCAAATCAATGAAAAATATTCTGTTAATGTGAAAGTTTCCATTTCTGCGATTATGGGTTTCGAACATTTTTTAATTTTGCAGAGACAATTCATTCGAAGTGCGGGGCATTATAGTTTATGTGTTTTGTCTATAGTTTAAATGTGATTAAAAGTAAAGGAAAAAAGGTTCCGTTTAGTCTCGCTTTATTTAATGAATATTTTCATACTATTATACATTCGCCAATAAATAAACTCCCCGTAACCGATTTTACAAGAAACGGCTTAATGATTCCGGATTTATATTTAGGGGACATATGTTAAGTCAATTCAGATGAGTAACCTCTCAAGACACATCCCAAATCGCGTTAAGTGGTTTTGTTTACAACAATAACGAATATACGCGACGAGAAAATGTCAGGGACCGCCTCACGCACTTGACACAGTGGAGTGAAAGTATGACAACATATACGAAATGAATTTACTTCGTAAAAGTTAAACAAAACCAGCGAATAAAGAAAGCGATTTTATATCTAGCAATGTGTTTGTTTTAGACCCGGATATGTAACACTTGGATGCATTAAAATAAGTTCAGAATTAAGGTGTTGCAGTAGTCAACAGACCTTATTCTCGTCCATAAGTTTTCAATGCATTTAGAGTGTGTGTTTAATATACCCTTTCTATCATGAAGTTTAAAAAGGTTAATAGTCCTTTCAATTTGTTTTTTTATAAAACATTTCTCACAATCTTTCAGCGATGCCATTGAGAACTGTCATGAAAATGTAGAACCATTTGGATATGTTTTTAGTTTTTCCTACAGAAATTCCACACACTTAGAACTATTCAATGTTTTTCAAGATGTCAGAAAAAGAGTTAAGATTTTTTTACATTTAGCCATGGAATCTAAAATGATCTGCTTTGGTCGATTCTTCATTGTAGACATTATATGATCTTTTTATCAAATATGTTCCCAGACATTTCTAATATTTATTTTAGGTTCATTTAATAGTAGAGTGATCCTGAAAGTAGACTTTTGATCGTCTGGTGTCTAAGCGTTTTAGTTAATGACAGTCTTGAATTTCATAACACTTTTTATCCAACGTCTTGTAAAACTGTTTAAACATTTTATGATCAACTTCCGAACATACATGGCATGAAACTGTGGCTCTGCCTTTTTCTAGCAGTGTAACCCAATCAGTTTTAAGAACTTATTACCGAATTTTTAGCAATCGACTTACTTACATGACCATATCTAACACTGGTTGTCGATCTTTTTTAACTTTAAAATCGCATTTTTGTAGATTCGCTAAAGAAAATGAACTGTTTTGCTAAAACATAATTTCACAATAATTTAATTCTCAGAATAAGTTTTTTGATGTGGAATTGGAATTGAAGTCTCTGTCAGAATATGTAAATTGTATCTAGTTTCAAACTAAGCAATTATCCTGATGGCTCTCAAATAGACAACTTTATGACTCTAAATGATGTGACATATCATTATGCAAAAGAAATTAATAATTACATTGTGACAAAGCATATGATACAATACATTTCAGAAACAAAAAGAACATAATTCTTTCAGAATGACCTTAAACTTCATTAGTTACTGGTTACGTTCAATCCCTTTATTACTGAAAATATGTCTTTATAATGCCTACTTCTGTCTCTATACACATTCGACATATTTTGAAAACAAGAAATCTACCATGACTGGAAGCAATATGGATATTTGAAGATTTTAATTCTAAGCATTTCCCATGCCACTCGAGCAGCTTCAGCAATCAGACATTTCTCGGTATCATCGACAGTCAAATGCCAACACGAATCTTTAGTGAATACAACTTGTATTGCTCATCACGTATTGATCAAAGAAAGATGACTGCGCGATGCCTTCATGAAATGACTAACAGGGCTATCCGGCGTTGCCTGAGAACACGGATAAAAAATGGAGAAGTTACAAAAATGTGTGAAACTTTTATTTAATTTATCTCTCTCTTTCTCTCTCTCTTTCTCTCTCTCTCTCTCTCTCTCTCTCTCTCTCTCTTTCTATAACATTTTCAATTGTCAGTCATGCTTAAGTTGAAATATCATTTTTTTCGTTCGGTCATGCTAAAGTATGGAATATCATTTCCGTTGGTCTTTTATACTTACATTTAAAATATATTTTCTTTGATTTGCCTTTCTTAGTTTGAAATTGTGTTTCCGTTTTCTTGTCATGCTTAAGATTGAAATTCAATTGTATTAGTTTGTCGTGCTTAAGTTTTAAATATTATATTCGTTGCTCCGTCATGCTTAAATTTTAAATAACTGTTTCAGTGGTCTATTATGATTTAGTTTGAAATATCATTTTTATTTGTCTGCAATGTTTAAGTTTGAAATAGCATTTACTTTGCTGTCAGACGTAAATTTCAAATATTTTCGTTGGTTTATCATGCTAAGTTTTAAATATTATGTGGCTTGGCATGCCATGCTTAAGTTTGAAATAGCATTTCCTTGTTATGTCATACTTAATTTTTTTCGTCACTCTGTTATTTAATATATATTACTGTAAATAAATACATATGCACATTAATATATTGCTGAAAATAATATTTCAAAACGAAGCATAACAGCAATGAAAGTGTATTTGTAATATTGTATTCATTTGTACGCCATGCTTGTTTGAAGAAGCATTTTTGTGGATTTATTAAGCTAAAGTAAGTAAAAGAACATTATCCAAGAGTTTGCAATATTAGTTTCGTTAGTATGTTATAGTAACATTTGAAATATAATTATCGTTGGTCTGTCATGCTAAAGTTTGGAATATCATTTTTGATTAACTGCTATGTTTAAGTTTAAAAAATCATTTTGGTTGGTCTGTATTGCTTAATTATGCAAAGGTTTCCTAGTATATTTGTCATAATTGAGTTTAAAATATTATTGTATTTCTATAGAAATAACTTACTAACGATGTGTATATTTATTCATTAACTGTTATATATACGCTAATAAATTTGGAAAAGTAAATGCATTTGTCTGTCATAAAAGTTTTAAATATCATTTTCATTAATCTACCATGCTTAAGTATTAAATAGGACTTTGATTTGTCTATCGTTCATAAGTTTGAAATATTATTTTTGTTGGTCTGGCGTGCGTAGTGTTGCAATCGTATTGCCGTTGGTCGGGTATGCTTATATTATTTCATTGGTCTATCATACTGTTTGAAATAGCATTTTCGTTGGTCTGTAATGCTTTAGTTTGTAATAGAATTTCCTTTGGTCTCTTATGCTTCAGTTTGAAATAGCATTTTCGTTGGTCTCTCATGCTCAGTTTGAAATAGCCTTTTCGATGGTCTGTCATGCTTCAGTTTGAAATAGCATTTTCGTTGGTCAGTCATGCTTCAGTTTGTAATAGCATTTTCGTTGGTTTCTTATGCTTCAGTTTGAAATAGCATTTTCGTTGGTCTGTCATGCTTCAGTTTGAAATAGCATTTTCGTTTGTCTGTCATGTTCAGTTTGAAATAGCATTTTCGTTAGTTTGTCATGCTTCAGTTTGAAATATAATTTTTGTTGGTCTCTGATGCTCAGTTTGAAATAGCATTTTCGTTGGTCTGTTATGCCTAAGTTTAAAATGTCATTCCAAAGATAAAATAAGATCCCAAAGAAAACATTAGAGGATAAAGAGATGTAATTTTTATGCGTGATCATTTTGTTTATATACAATGTGTTATGCAGTACAAACAAATAGTAAGACATGTCGATAATCCTGTTCATTTACTGATGAAATATCTTTTTCTATACTAGAAAAATATTTTCCATCCAAGATCTAACACACCACTATGCAGCCCTTACTTCATGATACTTTGACATACTTAACTAGGCGATATTGTCAAAGTATTGTTTTGCTTATATCAAGGCGGTTTAATCACCATTAAATAAAATAATGTATTTACTTAAACAAGACAACTTGAAAAGTACATCAAGAGAAATGTGTACTTAAGCAGATAAACATATTTTTACTGTTATGGCAGTTCTATAGCGTTGCAGTCGAAAACACTAGTTAAGAAAAAAATGTGAACTTGTTTCAATATTTCTAAATCAGATTTAAAACCGAAATACATCCATTCGTGTCTTTATTGTGTATTGCGAAATTTTCAGTTAAATTTATAGAAAACTATTTGTCTGTCTTTTCGTATATATGAATGTTATTTGTTAAAAACGATGATTGCATTATCATATAGTATTCATCATCGATTATTTAATAAAGCAGAGAAATTACTATTTAAGTAGTGATGTATTTATGTAAATCATAACAAGGTATAAGTATACACTCATATCAAAGATAATTTATAATCTAATATATGTAGATTTTGCAAGTTTTACATCAGATTTCGTTGGTTCGGTATCGACTTTCCTAGAACGGGTTTTTAACATTCTCTTATTCCTTCTTTATATTATATCCATTTTGTAGTATTCAGATGAATAAGTATGCCCCAGTGCTCATATGTGTATAGTCTTCAGAAATTTATAGAAACGCATTACAGAAGTTTCTGTTTTATTGTTTATTTTTATTTTTATTTTTTGTTGTTTTATTCTTTTTTACGGCAAGGTCTATATTTTGGTTTTGACATTTCCAATTTTATTGTTAATTCGTTCGAATAGTTTAACCAACAGGACTCTCCAATTAGTAAACTCGCAATGAAATGAACTGTTGAATAGCAGTTATAGAATTAGTTGACTTTCTAATGCCTTTACATTTTCTATCATCAGAAATGTTAAAGAGCGTACAACGTGCAGAGGTAAAACGTCTTGGCCCAGATCGAACTGTGAAATAACTCATAGGGCGTCAATCACGTGACAAATTTTGAAGATGTTACAAAATGTTTGTAACAACAGTCATTTCATTAAACTAATTTTTTAATTAGGATATAATTGTTTAGGCAAACCAATATATTTGTTAAATGCTGCTGTGCATTTATTTCTTTGCTGTGTGCAATCTTCATTGCTAATTGTACAAAACAAAGCAAAAAACATAGAGAACTATGCGATCGGAGCCTAAATTACAATTAATACTCATCATCAAAAGTATATATATATATATATATATATATATATATATATATAATATTTATAAATAAATATTAAATTATTCATACCTACAGACGTTAGCGTTTCAAGCTTATTGCTCTCATCAGTGCAGGGAAGTAACAATTTCAGACGGTCGGGAGGCGCGAACCCGGTACACAGAGTCAGCCATATCCACTTGGCCCACGGAAACTGTCACGTAATTTATGGAAATTAAGATATATATGTACCTAGAAGCGGACACAGATAGAAGACTAGTCGAGAGTGTTCGACGAACGTATTCGGAACTTTGCATTAGAGCTTTTTGACAGTCTATTTTTAACTTCTCCGAGAGTGCTCAACTTTATTGCTCTCATCAGTGCATGGAAGTAACAATTTCAGACGGTCGGGAGGTGCGAACCCGGTACACAGAGTCAGCCATATCCACTCGGCCCACGGAAACTGTCACGTAATTTATGGAAATTAAGATCTATATGTACCTAGAAGCGGGCACAGATAGAAGACTAGTCGAGAGTGTTCGACGAACGTATTCGAAACTTTGCATATATATATATATATGTGTGTGTATTTCCTCACATGGAATTATGGTCCTGTTATATCAATGTGGTAACATATATGTATCGTATCGTTTTATCTATTTTTCTTTCTAATCATTCATCATCAGCTATAATTATTAATCTAAAATAATCCTGAATTAAAACATATATTTTGACTGACTGCCTGTTGTTGTGTCCCCCAGTTATTTCCTTTTGTTCTTCGAGTTTTTATTCATCTGATTCCTTATTTCATTTTCCTTTGTTACCTTAAACTAAGCAAGATTCATTTACATTCCAAAAGTCAACATTTTATTTAATCTTACGAAAGCATTTTCAAAACAGATACTCTTTAGTGCAATTATATTACTTACTAGTTTCACTAAAAGTAAACCATCTAACATAAGTATTTCTACATTGGATCTGTCTGTTGAATATTTGGCTTATAATAATACGTTTGCATGTCGGAATCTGGCGTTGCACAACATCTCCCTTGTTTATCCTGCGAACGACATCGCTTGCTAACGGGACGATATGTCGTTTCTCGATCCGTGCGACGTCTAGTTGTTTTGCTAGTCGGTCCCGACTTCAATCTCTCCCTTTCGGCTGACACAGCAGTAAACCCAATTCGGGAATTACATTTCCCTTTCTTCCTGCTGTCTCTTCCGTCGCCGTCACCACTCTCTGCAGACGCTTTGTTGTTGTCACAATTTCGTGCCGACGGTTTCTTTCTCTAACTGAAATCAATCTACACATAACAAAATGTAACAAGCCTTCTCTCTTTTTAGTTCCGAGCCATTTATTTTCATTTTCGTTTAAACACACACACACACACACAGAGAGAGAGAGAGAGAGAGAGAGAGAGAGAGAGAGAGAAGCTTACGCTAGTCAATTAACTAATTACTTAATTCCTGCAATGGAAACAGGAGGGGGACGTCATCTGGCTCTCATTTTTGGGGATCTGAATTCCCCTATCTTCTTTAATCGCTACATCGCTAATGTGACTTGACTCGTCGGCTTCCCGTCAAGAACTCCCAAAATCACTGCAGTTTTCCCACCGGGAAAACTGTGACATCACAAAATCTCGTGATCAACGCACAGGTGCGACCCAACCCCCGACTCGAGGTCTCATCAACTGTCACCGCGAATCGTGAGAAAGCATCGCACCAAAGTTGCCTGAAAGGACTCCGTTACAAATCGCGCAAGTTAAGCGATCTCTCTATACGTCCATCATCATATGTGTCCCATTATATAACATGTCCTCCGCGGGCTCCTCAGAAAATACAAAAAGTTATTAGTTTGGAAATTATACGCCGTCGCGTAACATTTAAGATAAACGTGCAAATAATCAACCGTGAACTCACATTCGCCCTTCAGCAATGTTCCACCGTGTGTGGAAATCGCCATCTTGAAACCTTAGTTTAGAGTCAGCACTAATTCGCATAACATTCTCAAGCATATACCACTTAGCAAATGTAATACTGTATTATTTTCATATTGTTTCTGGGCAACATCTATTTTCTTATCTAGCAACAAACACTTTAAATACAATGAAGTTGTTTCCCCGAGGAACTCCGAATGTAAGCACACCTGCTCTATCTATGATATTGAGCACGTTTGCTATAAGACATACCACTTACCAAACGTAATACTGTATTATTGTTATTAAGGGTCCTGCCAACTCAAAGTACCTATTCTTTTATACGACAGTATAAATAAGACTGTGAAGTCTTTATCTCAGGCAACGCTGCGTGTAAACACATCTGCTCTATGTAGCATATTTTGCACTGTTGAATTAACATACGCAACTTACTAAATGCAATACTGTATCATTATTTCATAAGCGGCATTTAAACACACCTGCTCTATTTAGGATATTGAGCACTTTGTATTAACTTATACAACTGAGAAAATTTAATACTGTAATATTACTATTCTGACTCCTGGAAAACGCTAAGTACAAAATCTAGTTAAAATATTTCTCAAATGCAACAAAGCATTTAAAAACACCTGCTCTTTGTAGGAGTGTTCTATTTAGAATACTAAGCACTGTACTACTGTAACATTACTAGTATGACTCCCAGACACCAATGAGTAAACACACCTGCTCTATTCAGGATATTGAGCACTTAGGATTACCATATACTACTTAGCAAATAGAATACTGTATTAGTACTATTATGGCTCTCGGGCAACAACGAGTTACAAAAGACAGACCTCTGATCCGATCATAGACCTCCTTCAAAAATTACTTATTTTTTAAATAAAGAAAGTAAACGCTTCTGTATCTTGATTTCGTTCCTACAAGTATTATCTGCTGACTCGACCGGGCCATGTTTACAGAATTTAGTTGTATCGTTGAGAAAAGATTACATTTTCTCAACGTAATCAATACGATCCATTACCCAAACTCCCGCACCTTTATCTGATTTGCAAATGTAAATGTCTGTATTTGACTTTAACGCTTTTACGGTGTTAAATTGCGTTTTATTCCAGACAAAGTACCTGTGGTCAACGGAAGCATTATTGTATTGGTGGGCCAAGTCAACCAACGTAGATTTCATTCCAGAAACATTATCTAAGGAACTTAGAGAGTGATGTCTAATTTGAGAAAACAGAAAATCGAAAGAAGTGAGAGTTTACTTTTTATTAATATGGGTAGAGCGAATACAGAACTCTAATCTTTTAGACACAACTTTAATTTAGATGTCTGTTAACACAGTATTCGAAAAGCTAAACATATGTTTGGTTCCGTTATGTGGTGCACAAGCACGTTGCTTGGCAAATTCCTCACCAATAGACAGATACATGGTCTGTAGTCAAAGCTTTATAGTAATTTAAAAAATATATATTTCGTTTCTGCAAGTATCTGTCTAGATTTGATTCGGTACTGAATAGGATAAGAGAAAATATTCATTTATAATGGTTACCCTACGGACCTTATTAATGATTGCATTAATTAAAAGGTTGTTGGCCCCTTCAAAATGCCCCTATTTATTTGGCCCTTCAAAATGCCCCTATTTATTTGAAACTACTTTGGATTGTAGAAATAGCACAAAAAACTATATAAGCCGATTTTGTAACCATTTTAAATCGCTTCTACTCTGTTTCTTTACGTTTAGTGTATTCTACAATACCTGTTTTTCCTTTCTTTCGTAAGGATAGTGTGTCCTATACCAATTATAGTAATGTTGTTTACCAATTTAGATGCCAGTGTGATGCTGGATATATAGGGTGTACTTCCTTGCATTTGCTTACCTGCATAAACTAGCACGTTCAATCTAAAATTCTACAGGGAAGAGAAAGATATTGTGTCACTATACCGCTGCGACTCTGGACTCTTTTATTGGCCAGCATTTCGTGGGAAATGAATGTTGTGAGAGTAGCTGTAAAATACTGGTTTGACGTATTGCATAGAGCGGATTCCAAAAATCATTTGAAAATTTTGGAATCTGTTTCATTGAATCTTTTGGGGAACTTTGAAACCAGCCTTTTTCTCTTAATTACACGCTATGCCTTTTTAATCGTTTTAACGACTTGGAATAAAAATAATTTTAATCGCCCATCGTCATTTGTTGGCACGTTCTATTCCCATTGTGCTCTTTACTTTCGCCAATATTATTTATTTATCTGAACTATCGATTTTCTCCTTATGAAATGATTATTGAGAGGGCTTTAGAGAGATTTCCGTTAATTGTTTTAAAATGATATATGAATTTTGTACCTCAAAACATTTATACACACATATATATATATATATATATATATATATATATATATATATATATATATATATATATATATATATATATATATATAAAAACTCAATGTATGTGTGTGATGTTTTTCTTATCCCTATAGAAAGGTTAGAGAATGTGCATAAAAGCTTTAAAGTGTATTATTATATTAAAATTACTGGAGAAGACAATAAAAGTGTTTCAGAATCTCTAACTGCACATTTATGAACGCTATGAGGACATAACACTATTAAAACTTCAAATATATTTTTCTTTTATCAAATTTAAATCATATGTATACAATTTTTGTGTAAATTCAATGGAAGTTTTTCGGGATCTCAAAGTGCCCTTCTAACCTTATTGAGCTGTAGGAGTCTGACCTCATTTAAAACTTCAAATATATCCCATTTTGATAAAACTTATATAATATGTATAAATTCTCCGTGTGAGAAAATAGAATTTGTCACGTATCTCTACGTGTTGAATATCAACGTGACCTATAAGGGCAGAACCCCCTTTTGAACTTAAATACGTATATCCGATTTATTATGAGTGTTATTTTAAAAGTCTACTTAACGACTGTCTGGAATAGCTTGTTCGGAAATAACTAGACTGGAAATATGAAGTGTGCGGTTTCGATTCTATCCCTCCCCCATTTCTTTTTTTCTAATTATATGAACTCAAAGAATATATTTCCCTTTTTCAATATAATGAAACATTAGTTAAGAATGTTAATATATTTAGTACTAACGCTTCTCTATATTTCTGTCCGCCTCTCTCGGTATTTCTCTTCTTCACTCCCTCCCTTTATCGTACTAAATTTATATATATATATATATATATATATATATATATATATATATATATATATATATATATATATATATATATATATAAAACAGGAGAGAACGCCTTTTTTCCTGTGTGTACGTATGTCCCTAAAAACGAAGATATACTAACGAGTGTACTTTAAATATAAGGGTATTCACATGTACAATTTGCATGTGAACATGATGGAAGTAGTTCTTGCTGCCCCATAAAGATCTAATGAAACTTTGCAAATATATTACACAATGAAATGTATCTATTTCTAAGCCTTAGTGGGTTAGATATCTAGCTTACAACATCAACGTTGCTGTTAAAGTCAACGTTAATATAATGCTGCATATGATGCTATGCCACACTCTAACACGGACAACACCCAATAACCTTGCTATATATATATATATATATATATATATATATATATATATATATATATATGAAGAAGAATGGAAAGGAATTAGAGAAGCAATCGGACATTTGCTTGCATTCGGGCAGAGTTTTGCCCAGCGTTTTCTTTCCCTACAACTTTTATTTCTTTTTTTCTAATTTTAAATCTTGGCCATTGCCAACTTATCTATCCCAGCGACTTCCTCTGATGATAAGATTTTGATCTTTGAAAAGCCTGGCTTAAGAAAAATTTAACTTGAATAAATTGCCTTTTTGCGGAATATACCTTGCTCTGAGCAATTGAATTGAATTTTGATTTGGCTTTTGCTTCTCTAATTCCTTTCCATTCTTCTTCATATCTACCTGCTCTATCCTGTATACTCTTCACAATAGGTTTTACCTCTCATAAAAGTTCGCTTTTAGTACACCTCTTCATATATATATATATATATATATATATATATATATATATATATATATATATATATATATATATATATATATATATATATATATATATAAGCCACTTTAATAATTGACAACGAATATATCAGTATTGATAGATTTTGTTGTCTTTTAGTATTTAAAAACAATTTTAGCTGAAACTTTAGATGAAAATAAAATAAATATTAAAACTTTATAATGTTTTTTTAATATAAAGATAAACATTAATTTCAAAGTAATATTTTCAGATGTAACTTTTAAGCTAAATATCGAAACATATAAGCGTTACGGAAAACAAAATAAATATATATTAATAAACATTCAAATTACACAGCATCGAACAAATGTACAGAGTATCGACAAATGTTAGAAATATAAATATATTTAAATAAAACAATTAACACTATTAAACAGTCTTAAAAACATTACTGATATTCAGATATAAATAACAGAAAATGAAATATAACGTATATTGATCTACATTATTATAAAAATATTAAAAATAAAACACAGATTGACAAAGTATTTGGGTGAAAATACATAAAACATAAAAATTAATTGAATCATCAATTAGAATTATATTTAACTCACTTATTTTTGTATGGAAGATTTGCTAACAGTGCTTAACAAATATAATAAAAGTAATTAATAATAACAATGATAATGATAGTAGCGGTAATAGTAATACTAATTTACATAATTGCAGAATCAACAACAAATTAAATTAATCAATAACTAAATGTTTAGCACCTAATATAATATACAATATTAATAATTAAGATAAAGTATATATAGGATCTACACAAAATCTATCTAAAGGTATATATAGTTTGTACAATTTTGGTTATTCGGACTACATTTTTCATCTTGGCTGTTATCATTACAATGTTTCGGTCAGTGTAACCTCTGGTCTTCTTCACTGTATCTCTTCGAACTCGGGAATATTTCTATCGAACTGCCCGTAAGGATTCGTTGCGCAGTAGATATAGTACTAAGTTAAATTCAGTTCTAAGTGATAGTTATCTGAAGGTTGAACGTTCAATCTAGTCGATACGAAGAATTGGGAATTACTGAAGAATTCTCCCAGTCATGGCTGACTCAAGAAACGATTAAATAAAGGGTTCCGTTCGAATTCCGTCCAGATTCCCGAGTTCGACAGAAATATTCCTGAGTTCGAAGAGATACACCTGAAGAAGGTCGGAGGTTACAGCGGCCGAAACGTTGTGATTATAACACTCAAGATGAGAAATGTTGTCTGAATAACCTAAATTATACAAATTATCAATCCTCATCTCAAAAATTCAGAAGTATATATAGTTATCATATGAAAACAGTTTAACATGAAAAAGATCTAAACAAAATAATGGTATCTAAATATATATCAGAAAAAATATAAAGAAACATAAATATTAATATTAATTGTAAAGTTTGAAACATAGCACCTTATTATAATATCAATAATAGAAACTTTAAATTATGTTAGGATGAAAAAAATCAAATTATAAATTTCAAAAACTGAATTAAAATATTAAACAAATGCAGACACCAAACTCAATACGGACAATATTTGCTTCGTTAGTTGAGTCCTAGTTTATTATAGTTGAATTAATGTTTCCTTAAATAAATGTTATTAATTATTTTATTCTTGAAAGTTGTGTGTTTAAAAAAAGTATTGATAGATTAGTCTAGCGAACGAAACTAATGTTAATTCTTTTGTTTGTGTATGCAAGCCAGATTATAACTAGAATTGTAAACGTACATTTAAAGATTATAGACAATGTTTGATTAGAGATTAATGAATATGTACGCATATTTATAATCAAAAAAGCAATATGTGTAAATTACAAATAAAGTTAGGGATGTATATTTTAAATCAATAGCTTTAGGTTAAAAGTAAGTTAAAAAATTACCAACATGAAAAATGTTTTACGCAACGTAATACTAAAAGAAGTTATAGGTGCAGTCTGTGTACACTTGTAAAAGTTACTCTCTCTGTCTATGGTTGTAATCTAAGAGGGTTACAACATTCGAACGTTTCAGCGTCAAAAAATACGGATAAAGTAAGTATATGAAAATAATTAAAAGAAAGAAATACGTCATTATTTATTCTAAAAAAATGTAATTGTTAATCTGCAATTCAACACATGTAGGTAAATGTAAAAAATATTTGTTTTTAATTTCGTAAGCGGCTGAGGATGTTTAGGTCATAAAAAGGGCCTGTTTACTAAATTCTTCACAATCCGAGTAAATATTTTAATTTCATACACTCGAAACAAGGCATGTGGTTACTGATGCGTAAGAGGCTACCGTGATAGGGCCAGATTAGAAGGGCAATCCGGTGGAGATTTCGGCAAAAAGATGTTTCTTCACATTGCATTTACATTTTAGTATGTTTGTACGATCAGGGAAAAGTAAACAGGAAAGGGATTAGAGTAGAAAGTCTTCCGGCATCTAGTAATATCTACAGTAGAAATGTGGTATTTTGCTGAATATGCCGAGGAGTGAGGTCTGCTTGTTTTCACGCTTTGTGATGTGGTTAGGGAAGTAAAAGTGTGTATTAGAAATGAGCAATCAAAAAGCTACCCATGCTATGCGTCTGTGGAGCTTGAGAAACCGATCAAATTGCATTGGTGGATATTACAGTCTCCACATATATGGATTTGAGCGCTTGGATCGTGTAGTCTATTAGGGTACAGAAAATATAGGTAAATAACGCTGCGTTGTTATCTATCCGTAAGTAATAAACAAAAAAGGGTTTCAAAAGCAATCCAACATTCAACCACTGTGCACTTCTCTCTGCTGTCTGAAAATCAACTGACCCTCTTCAATACTAAAAGTACAGTTTGTATACAAATAACATCACCAGTTATGCTAATTGACTGTCAGTCAGATCGCTCTAGTTTAGAGACACTTAACAGCTAATCTGTAAAGAGGACATAACTCAATTGGAAAACTTGACTGCTATGCCATCTCAATTAACAGATATTGTCCCCATAGCCAATTAAAGGGGTGAAGTGCCGTGAGAAATAACTGACGGTAGACGCTGTCAACTATTACTTTTAATTGTCACACTACGAGATCAATACTTGGTTTCAGAATTCGCCATCAAGCTAGGCATCTTCGTTCGCATTGTGACCTTCGTACCGGTGCTTCTCAGGAAGCTTCAACGACCTCTGCATCGTATTGTAAGGAAACATCTTCATTTGATGGTAAGGACGCTTTAGTATATCTAGTACGTTAACCGATACTTTTTTTAGATCGTACTTGAGTTAGTGTTCTTCTCCCCCAGCGCGGTGTATATGGGGGGGGGTAACCACACACCCTCATCCACCGTGCTTTTTTACCCTTTTTCAACTCTCTCCTTTATTGCCAGAGGATTTCGTTACTACAGATTGATGAGACACTGACGTTTCGTCTTGGCGAGCCTTCGGCGCCAGGTTATACCAAAAGACCGCTTCCTGTGGCGAAATTTGGCTTTTATAGTTCGATGGTGCCTCTCTATGATTCCATTGCTACTTGGATAGTTCGCAGATCTGGAATATTGCTTAACACCTGATTTCTCACACAGATCTCTAAAAAGTTCCGAGCAGAATTACATACCGTTATCCATTAGGACTACTTCTACTGGCCACCTCTCCATAAACACCTTCTCAAAAACTCTCTTTACCTCTTCTGCCGTTATTGTTCTAATTATTCGACGACGACACTTGTCGTGAAAAGCGTAGTTGTACAGCCGGTATGAACAAGGGCTCGAAAAGTCGACGACATTTGTCGTGACGAGCGTAGTTATACAGCCGGTATCAACAAGGGATTTATCCCTCTTCCCGTTGACACTGTTTACTATCTGTGGCAATAACACTACCGTGACTTTTCAGATTTAAAGCAGCGGCTACTGGCGCAATAGCACACCTTAACTCGTTTCCCTGAAGTGATCACTGCCAACGGGAAATGGGCTAGACCCCTTGTTGATACCGGCTGTACAACTACGCTCGTCACTACACATGTCGCCGACTTTTGGAATGCAGCCAAGCAGCAGACAAAAAAAAACCCATGCATTCGTAACAGCTAACCCGATGTGTCCTCTACACACAAATCTGGTTAACTGCTACGAAAGCTTGCTACGAAGAGCGGCAAGACCGCAGTTCGATAAGAAAGTTAAGAGGTTGATCGACGAAGGTATTTTAATACCATGGTTAGGGAAGGTTGAACGCATTCTGCGACTCATGGCAGTGGTTTAATCTACAGTGAAGAAAGCGATGCCGGTATTGAACTTCCGAGAGTTGAACAAGTGCGTGGCTTGCCACACCAAAGATGGAATCGACGTATGTGAAGAGGTCAGGAGGAAGTGGAAGAGAAGGTGGCGAGGAACCAAACTTTTTTTAACTTAAAAAACGGCCTAACTTCAAATCTATGTGGAATGACCGATGTCGAAATAGCTTGTAATCTATGCGTATGTGAAAATACAAAAATGGTTTCAAAGACAATCCAACTTTCAACCACTCTGCACTTCTCTCTTCTCTCTGGAAATAACCAACCAGAGCCATCTAGCTTCAGAGACTCTTAACTACTAATTTGCAGAGGGGAGATAACTTAATTGACAACTTGACTGCTAGTGCCATATCAATTAACAGATATTGTCACTAAGGCAAATTAAAGGGGCGAAGTGCTATGAAAAATAACTGAGCGTAGACGCTGTCAATCATTTCTCTTTATTGTAACACTACGAGTGGCGACAAGGCACTTCATCATAGTATGATTAATTGAAGGCAGGCCTGGGGGAAGAGTTCTCCGGATATAGACGCTCAGCACATGCATATATTTATCTGAAGCTTTATGACAGTGGGGAGTCCCTTGAAATATCAAAATAATTAGAGATTGAGCGGTTTAGATTTGCTAGGAAATCTGGGAATTTTACGTGGATTAAGTATTCTACATAATCGTAGTTGGTTCTAAGTCTCCAGATATTTGTGATTGAGGGCCTAAAGGGATTAGTTGGTTTGGGTGTTTTTACGTGGGCGCTTGGTTTGATTTTTTTTGTTGTTGTTAATTTGTACTCTCATGATTGTTTTTATAGAATGGGTTTGGGGAAATACGGGATTTTGTTCGATGTTAAAACAAAGCGCACACAAGTAAACTATTAACAAAATATGTATATATGGTATTATGGCTTCGGGAATGCCTATCGGAAATAAGAGTAGAACCACTTTCCATGCGTCAAATGACATTAGAGTTACCCAGATATTATATGTCTGATGAGAAATCAGCTGCTCTTAGCGTTACATATGAGTAAGGGGCATTGTACTACCAGTCAGAAATCGTTATCATGCAAGCTGTCAATTCTGTACTTTCGCCCTATCAGAAAAAGCGACTTAGTTATCTAAACTGAGTGACAAACAAGTATTCCCATATTGTCCAGATAAAGATGAGAAATAGAGAGGAGGAAGTCCTTCCTTGTTTTATTCAGGAATCAAAACCGAGCACCGTTTTTCTTTTTATTTTAGTTTTCCTTTGATGGTACTAATAGTCAAAGAATGGGATTAAGGGGTGCAAACAAATCGGATATTTTTGTTCCAGTCTCCAACTTGAAAAAGGTTGTGTCCCATGACTAAGAAAGTCTCCCTCAACTTATATATACACATATAGATAAGATAATTCACTTGTTTCCTATTCTTTCGTATTAGCATTTTTTGTTTATTTGTTTTGTATTATTAAATAGATAAATTGTTAAAATATTTACCTTCGCAAGCGACGTTTTTTTTTGCTGAATGTTATAGTATTAGAACATAATGTATGGATAAAAGAGAATAAATAATTAGTCAGAATCAAATATTGATTTGTCATATGAAATGCTATAGCGTTCTAAGTGCAAGAATCCGACCGAATATTCTTTATATATTAAATATAGATGAGATAGAAAACAATTGAAACTTTTTATCTGTCGCCTTTCATGTTTGGAACGGAAGCAAGTAATATTAGTGATAACTAAAAGAAACAGAGCACACTAATAAATATTATTTGCAATATCAATTCGAACACAAATAAATATTACTCTTTATTGGTTTATTTCAAATTTAATCAGAAGTTGTAAAATATTTTAAAACTATTAAGAGAAGATGACGTTGTGTGCTAACGTGATGCCAAATAAATTTGAAAAATTGGAAGTTAAAATTAAAATAAAGATTCTGGCTATTCAAATGTATACAGGCACGTGAGATCAGAATACACTTCTAACTATCATATATATCATGAGACTGTAGTGAAGTATTAAGTGCTTTACTTATTTATTATTGTTATATATCTATGTTACCTTTTTACATAGCTTACATACTTACCTCGGCCAATAGATTGGAGTGAAGAGTGGTTCTGTTAGGTCGTAGGAGAACGTCCTCTTAGGCATTACCTCCTCGTTCTGGGGTGTGGATTGGTTTACTACTGGTCGCCTGGGGAACGCCTGCAAGAGAATCCAACGCGTCTGAACACGGCAAAAATTGCGCCGGTTCAGTGTAACCCCTGCATGGCAGAGTTGGATTACCTACTATAAACTGACCTCATCTTTAATATTGTTTCAATGGACACACATACACACACACACACACACACACACATATATATATATATATATATATATATATATATATATATATATATATATATATATATACATACGTAGATAAAAACAAATATTTATAATTATATATATATATATATATATATATATACATATATATATATTGGTTAGCACGCTCAGATTTGGAGTTAAATATCATTCTATTTCCGGGGTTCGAATCATGCGATTGGCGTAAATTGTTATTTGTACACTGATGATTCAGGAAAGATAAAACGTATACGTATATAGATAATATTTAAATGTTTATAATCAAATTGATATATATATATATTTATATATTTATATATATATATATATATATATATATATATATATATATATATATATATGATAATAGATCAACGTGATGAAATAAAAAAGGAAAAGTGAAAATTATTTATATATTATCCAATATGTGGTGCATTTTTTCACATCACAAACGCACCACATATTTTCAAATATTTTACTTTTATGTTATTTCTACAAATCAATTGTCTTGAAAAAGTCTTGAAATAAAGACGAAATGTCCATGAATATATTTCTTGTGTCTTATATATATATATATATATATATATATATATATATATATATATATATAATTATATTATAGTTGCTTTCAAATGACCAAAGGAACAATCAATCTATACCTGTCATCTCAGAACAGTATCAAAGCGACTTTGGTCAGTGTTTATCAAATAGGATCTACGATTTCTATCGACAGAATCAAATTAACTCATGTGTTCCATTCACGTTGGATCGAACACAATGTCAATTGTGACTCGTATTTTTCAAAGTAAACATGTATCTACAGCACGCAGTGTTCTTTTATGAACAGCTTTATGTGACATTCTTACGCTTACACGAACCGAGCAGAATATGAAAGTAAAGGTAGTCCAGTTGATATGTGTTAACAAAACGCTACATAGACAAAACGATAGTGTATCAAGACGTTTTGGAAGCATAGAAAATCATCTTGTTTTTGCACATTTATTACTGCATGTGAGATGATTATTTCGAGATGTATAATAGAACAAAATATATCAGCTTACGTAATCCTGTAAGAATTAAAAGGAAATATACTAAGTAACTTTTGTTATAAATAAAAAAAATATGTACCCATTTTCTAATGAAATTACCATATTCATTTATTATAGGTTCAGGCCACTAATAAGTAATAATGCAATAACATTTCTTAATAGGCATAATATCTACATACATAAGAATAACACGTGAAAAAATCTTCAAATAAAGACACAACGCCGGTATTTATCATCAAAGGCGAATTCTCACTGGCAACCTACGATTTAAATATTTTGTTAAATTTTCAAATTGCTCGCCAGGCAAAGACGGTTCCTTTTATGGCAGAGATGAGGCAAGTCCGAACTACTTGTACCACTCGATCCGGTTTCAGGATAATCTCGTCTGCCACTTATTGCGTACAGGATATTCTGTGAAATTTCC
The DNA here is from genome assembly GCA_963556195.1 of Sepiola atlantica. NCBI lineage: Eukaryota > Metazoa > Mollusca > Cephalopoda > Sepiida > Sepiolidae > Sepiola > Sepiola atlantica. The sequence goes on along the minus strand of OY744515.1, from coordinate 181,327,982 downwards.
ACACGTTTTGATCGTATTTATATATATTTTTGTAGGGATAGGGCGAAAATTTCTTTGTTAATTTTTCTTTTTCTTTTTGTATTTAGCGACAAATCGGAGAAAGCTAATATTTACTGTTTGGAAACGCATTGGTTTTTTCAAGACAACCAGAAATCATGTGGTCGGTATTATTGGACAAACTAAGAGATTAATCATGTTCCACCCTTTTTATTTTCAAAGCCTTATCCTGGTGCCAAAATTCAAATGTCATTGCGCCATATTTTCCTGCAGATATGGTTATGTTAGCACCTTTTTTTCGCATATGGTATTAAATTATTTACTCATTCAGATGCGTTTCCGAAATGTTTTTGGATAGTGCTAAGTTTTTTTTCACCTCGTTTTTAAATCAATGATGTCATGGTAAAAAGTGAAAAATAATATAAGCAGTTTATCTTATGATATGTGTACTACCGCATTAAACCAGTTGCAATGAAAAAGTAAATTCAAATGTATATATATTATTATTATTATTATTATTATTATTATTATTATTATTATTATTATTATTATTATTATTATTATTTACTGACTAAGATTTATCAGACAACTCAGTAACTGGCATCGCTCACTAGCAAAAATCAGCTAGTGTGCTTTTTGAACTGAGTGACAACAAGTCTCCCCAAACTTGCAATAGTTTCAGTTCGATCACCGTTGGAAATCAGTTTGCGTTCTCCCAAGAGCCGTTTACAAATGATTGTTCGCTGATGATGACTGCTGGCTTTTTTTTGGCATTTGAGTGAGAATAAGCCGTCGGAGATCCCAGCAGTCTCCGTTGCCTTCCAGTGGAGATTTGACGCTCTTCTCCTTCCTAGGTCTTTTTATCCACATTGCCATTTCACGATAATTTTCTGTCGTACAAATGGATTGTTGGCGGTGTCATCGCGTTTTTATGGATCGACGGAGATTTTTCTTCTTCTTCTTCTTATTTTTCTTCTGCTTCTTCTTCTTCTTCTTCTTCTTCTTCTTCTAATTATTATTATTATCATTATTATTATTATTATTATTATAATTATTATTATTAGGGAAATATTACAGTTTTCATATTAATAGAATAAATTATGATTATATTTTAATGTTTCCTGTTTTCTCTCTGTAATCCCATCAATATTTAAATTTAGCGTGAATTTTCATTCTCACTTATTCCTTTTTCTGACATTTTATATGGGACTTTAATAGGTATTTATTGATATTATGTGTTGAATGTTAATTAGTTTAATCGATCCAACGCAAAAAGGTATCACATTTATTTAATAATTGTCATTTATGATTTAGAAACAAATACACATCGATATCTACATTTATTCTTTTCACCTTTCAAGTTTAATGAATTCGATTCTTTCATATGTCACTTTCGATGCAGATATCATAAAATGAAAAACTCAACACAAATTTAATATTATTTATATAATGATTAATATTATGATATCATCAATTTACATGCGCAGATGTCTACAAAACTGATACAGTATTTATTTATTTTATCTTTCACAATAATTTTTTCCTATTTGTTTATATTCAATTTCTATTTTTTATAACATGTTTAAAAATAATGGAGCAATTATTTCAGCGCAAATTTTCACGCTGCTGTTACCAGTTATAGAAAATAGAATTCAACTGATTAATTTGGATTCTCCAAGAAAAGTTTTAGGAATTGGTAAACGTGAAATATTTCTGGAGACACTTACCATTTAATCGACTGACCAGAATATTTGTTTGTGAAATTGCACTTAAAAGAATTTTTTTATAATTTTATTTCCTCCTGGATTTAGGGTAAATCATAGCTATACTACAGGTCAGTTAATCTTTTTTAACTATCTTATTTCCAGTTTGTATGTGTAAACACGCTTAATAAGACTGTTATCGTTTACGTAATTATCAAATAACAAGGAGGTTTGAATTTTATTCATGAATAAAATACATAACACTACAATTAATATGTAATACTATCAAATAAATCAAGGAATAGATGTTAAATTGAATTCAGAGGTAGGAGTAATAGTTTACTGGCTTCCTCAACTTTACACGGGTCTCGCTAGTTGCTACTATTATTCTGAGTACCTTAAAACAGGAAATATTTATCCATTCATTTTTTTAAAACGTAATTCAATAAACAATGTAAAATGTAGGTAATAGGGATCAAAATGAATGTGAAACAGAACAACGAAACTAGTAATCGCACATGAGAAAAATAAAAACAAAACATTGTTTTTGGTAACATTTTATTGACTAAAACACATCGGGTTAACAGCATAACTTGTAAATAGATCAACATTATTAATAAGTTAATAACCACAACAACCAAACAAAACGATATGTAAGAGAACATCAAAGGGTATCGATGTTCACCCGTCAAAAGTCGGACATCGGGCAGGAAGGGCTCCATTGTTCAGCGTCAAAGCAAGAGAGAAACATGAGGTTTTTCATGTCCATGTACATACATATATATATATTATTTCATATTATTTAAATATGTAAACATATATGCATACATACATACATCCATATATATAAGCAATAACTAATATATATAAATATATGTATATATATAAATATATATATATATATATATACATATATATATAAGACCGTAATGAATAATAATATATATATATATATATATATATATTTACTCTAAAAATATACTGTCTGATTCGGAATAGATTACAAACTTAAATCATATATATGTACACACATACGGATATATATATATATATATATATATATATATATATATATATACTTATGTACAGTGTACATACATCTCTACGCATACATGTTCCGGTATAACTTCATACAAAATATATACTTATATATTTTTATACACACACACACATATATATATATATATATATATATATATATATATATATATATATATATATATACTCATGTGAATATACGTAGATATGTATGAATATGAATATTGTGGGAAACATTGGTCATTGTTTACTTAAATTGTTTTACTGTGTCATAGTCGATGACACACATCGTTGAGATATGATTTAATAACAGAAATAAACAAACATTTCTTGTCCACAAAGTAAGAGATTTTAAATACCTGTAAAATGCTGACTTTCGATTCACCATAGATATGAAAAGGTTCGAATAATGTACCGATCTTTCTGAGTTATATATATATATACATATATATATATATATATATATATATATATATATATATATATATATATTTATATATATATACATATATATATATATATTTATATATATACACACACACATATATATATATATATATATATATATATATATATATATATATATATATATATATATATATATATATATAACGACACGTTATTCGCCCTCTGCATATACAGACATGAAAGAAGTAAATAGACACCCACAAAAGTAATTCATGTATAATTAAAGTTTTTGGTTCCGATTTCTATTTACTTCTCTCATGTGGATATATATATACATATATATATATATATATATATATATATATATATATATATATATGAGTGAAAAAATGATGAAAATGAAAATTAGATAAAATACTATATTTAGTACATCTGCAGATAATTCAAACAAAGAATATATAAAAAATAGTTAATTGTTCTTGTTTTAATTAATTAATGATGTAATAGATATTGTATTTTATCTAATTTTTATTCTCATCATTGTTTTTCTAGTAGTACTGCTCTATCCTGGATATCGAGCATTTGCTTATAACGATAAGATATAATTTACAGATAAAATATTTTCTTAATTATTTCTCTATTTGTATGTATGTGTTTGTGTGCGTAATGATATTTTTACATTTATCAGAACATTTTACAATTCGACGTATTTATAAAATGTTTATGGTGTAAGTAATGCAATAGTTATTAGTTAGAGTTCGAAATTGGAGAATATTTTGGAGGAATAAATCCACGCCATGAAAAGAGGTACTACTTAATACATAGTTGCCGGTCCTTACTACTAAACAAAACATCAAAACGCAAAAAGAATGTAAAAAATATACACATTTTTATTTTAGTCGACCCTGTTTCGCTCAGAAGATGAACATAAATATTTTTTACATTCTATACATACAGACTATTTCCAAGTAATATACTTGTGTTCATAACATTTTAAATTCTCTTACACCATCCTGAGGAAGTCTTTTCTTGATGAAGACGAAACGTTGATGACTTTACTGATAATTTAGTTTCTCCTTCTTTCATTCACATATATATATATATATATTGGTGTTGAATACATTTATTCTGTTTATAATGTTAAACTTTCGTAATAGATCTGTTATATCGTAAAATATTAATATATATATATATATATATATATATATATATGTATATATATATATATATATATATATATGCATATGTTTATCTGTGTAAAAAGTATGAGCACATAAAGTAAGAAACATGGACATTTAATAAAATATATATATAGTGTTGAAACGACAATTTCAGAAAATAAATAACAATAAAAATTGACATTACCACTGGATTAGGTCCAATTTTATGAAGGTTTTATGATATTTCAAGAATTCAAATAACAAAAAATCAACGAAATGTTTGCAATAAATCTGTATCTTTCCTCAACTTTAACTATCCAGACGAAACAAACTTTTTAAAAAACTTTTTTGTCCATGCAAGTAAAGAATGTTGTAAAATTAAAAATAGAAATAAATTTAAAATAATTAAAGAGATACAAATAGAAATCATGTCTGTGAGTTGTATAGTAAAAAATGTCTGCTTGTAACACTTAGATGTCGTATGATATTAGATGCGGATTCGTTACGTCACATATAAAAGTTGGATTACAACCTTTTTATTTGTGTAACTGTTTAATCTGTTCGAAATTGAATATCCACTATATCACCAATATGTTCATGATTATTTTGAATTGTAAACAATATTTTTTTTAATGCATTTCATATAATTATTACTTTATATTATTGTTTTGGTAAATAAGAATGTCTGGATTCAGATAACAATTAGAGTTGTCTCTTAAAGTGTATATATATATATATATATATATATATATATATATATATATATATATATATATATATATATATATATATTATGGTTTTTGCAACGGATGGGGATTGCACAAACCGTTTCTTCTATGTAGTTACTTCGGTTGCAATTGATTGCAAATAAGTCGATAAATTGTCTTAAGTTAGAAGACAGGAAATATGTGTACTGTTGGTGTCGACATGAACAAGATGCTCTTTGTAATTACGTATTCATAGACGAGAGAGGATACATTCAGATTAACTACGTGAATTTATTTTTTGTTACAGAGTTGACATTAATTGAATCAAATGCAATTGATGTCAACGTGTTGGTTCAATGTCCCTGCAAAATTACAATTACATTAAATGCCTTTACACAGTAATCTTCTGTTATCACGTTTTAAATTTCTTTATGATAAACTTTCAAGTTATTTCTATTACTGTACTATTTTTTTTACTTACACACACATACACACACATACACACACATAAACATATATATATATATATATATATATATATATATATATATATATATATATATATATATATATATAGTAGCAGGGTCTGTGTCTCGGTGTTGTCCAGGCGGAAATGTAAAATAATGATTAAACTATAAAAAATATCCGCAAAAAAGGAATTAAAAATCAAATTAACTTATATATATACATGTTATATATATATATATATATATATATATATATATATTGATAATTATGGAAATAATAATCCAACGTAGTGTAAAATGATGAAAAGAAAAACCGAAAATTATTGATATATTCATCAATGTTTCGTCTTTATTTCAAGACTTTCTAAAGATGACGCATTTGAATGATTGGTTATATTATTGACCTTCGCCAATAATAAAATAATTCAGGACAATCTTTATATACTAGGAATTCCAACCATTAAAACTATATCACAAACCATAAAAACAACAAAACATTTTCCTAAAACTGAAGGAATGTATACTATCCTATGCAATAATTGTAATCAGTTATACGTTGGTAGAAACACAACGCGAAAAGAAAAGGCTTAGTGGACATGAAAGAGATATAAAAATGACAATTTTTTTTTAAATGCACTATTCTCTTATACGTTCCGAGATTTTTTTAACTTTAAACAAGCTTAAATACGCATTAAGTCTGTTTTAAATAAATCTCAATCAAGACTGTATTAACCATCATTATAAACTCTGACGCGATTAAACAACGTAACGATATTTACAATTTATCGCCTTTAATCAACAACTAATACTAACCGAACAGAATTTAGATTCAGGCTAGCTATTTTACACCACATTCCCAATGGAACTTTGTACATGACATCGATATTTATAAAAATGCAATTCATAAACACACCATATATTTTGGATTCTAACGCCTATGTTTCGTTCGAAAAAAAAATGAAACATTATTTTCACTTCATAGACGTTCCACGGATTTCGAATTCTTACGTCTATGTTTCGTTTGAAAACAATTAAAAAACATTCTTTTCATATCATAGACGCAGCATGGATTTTCAAATATTGACGTCCATGTGACTCTTCAAATCTGTTATCTTAACGAAGTCTTGATATAAAGACAAAACGTTGATGAATATATAAAAAACATGTTGTTTTTCCTTATGTCATTTTCCTTATATATATATATATATATATATATATATATATATATATATATATATATATATATATATATAAAGATATATATATATATATATATATATATATATATATATAAAGAGATATATATATATATATCAATATTTTGCCCCACAAAAGTTCCCTTTTATTTTTGAGAACTTACAAATGAGTACAGTAAAAGTAACAAAAAACGTGGTGTTTTTAAAGTATGGATTCCAATGCAAGCATGCTTGAATAGTGAATATATGGGCATACTTCTTGATTGTTTCTTTTCCGATATACAATACAGAGGTAACGAGCAGCGCAGATAGAGAACAACACTCGTAGAAGTGAGGAAGGAAACCGACTGAAGTCAGCGGATGAAAATGGTATGTGATTAATATTCTGAAAACAAAGACCACTAATATTAGCCGAGCAATTACGATTATAATGAGAGGATCAGAAAGGTTATTATCGTATGTGTTATGATATCAGCTTTAGTTTGAGAAATGGTGGCAAATAGGAACCAGATAACAAACACAGAATCACATAAAGTAGCATTTAAAAATATTTATTGATCGTATTGTTTTAATGCACATAGAGATTAGGTTTATTGCATATTTATTTTTTTTGGGGGGGGGGGAGGGGCGGGATGTTTTTAAAAAATTTAAAATACTAATTTGAATAAATGAAAATGAAAGGCAAAAATAAATATATGAATAAATAAAATGGAACAAAAAATAATTGTTATCGTCTAAATAAATTTAAAAAAGGAAAATAGTTAAATATTTCTAGACAGATGAGTCTTGTTCCTTACATAACATACATATTTAGATGTCTATTCGATTTGTTGCTAAACATAATAGTTTTTAGTTCTTGATATCTGCTAAGCAAACGATGCTGTCGTTCAGATAAATATTGTGTGATGAGCAGTTTTCAGAAATAAAGAAATCTTATTAAAATGCGTTTCATTATTAAACTCAAAATATATACAACACGAACATTATGAATATATATATATATATATATATATATATATATATATATATATATATATATATATATTAATATTAAATTAAATTAAAGATAAGCGACGAATCGTTAAATAATATATTGAATCGAGCAATCAATTCTAAGAGATGAATATTGAGATCAAAAAAGTGTATAGGTATTTATTAAGACATCAGAAGTTCAAAGCAAAGAGTTTCATTATCCTTAACCCATGGATTTTAAAAACCAAAATCTTCTCATCAGAGGATAAAACCCGGTAAGGTAACTGTACTTCTTACTTTGAACTTCTGGCTGTCGCCTTAATAAATATTGTATGTATACAATTTTTATTCCTATCTTTCATCTCTTGTATATATATATATATATATATATATATATATATATATATATATATATATATATATATATATATATATATATATAAAGAGGTGTACTAAAAGCGAACTTTTAGGAGAGGTAAAACCTATTGTGAAGAGTATACAGCTCAATATCCAGGATAGAGCAGGTAGATATGAAGAAGAATCGAAAGGACTTTTCGACACCGGACTTTTTAGCAATCGGACATTTGCTTGCATTCGGGCAGAGTTTTGCCCAGCGTTTTCTTTCCCTACAACTTTTATTTCTTTTTTTCAAATTTTAAATCTTGGCCATTGCCAACTTATCTATCCCAGCGACTTCCTCTGATGATAAGATTTTGATCTTTGAAAAGCCTGGCTTAAGGAAAATTTAACTTAGAAAGAATTGCCTTTTTGCAGAATATACCTTGCTCTGAGCAATTGAATTGAATTTTGATTTGGCTTTTGCTTCTCTAATTCCTTTCCATTCTTCTTCATATATATATATATATATATATATATATATATATATATATATATATATATATATATATATATATATATATATATATATATATTCATCAGATAATGATTATACAAAAGGAATTTCATATAATCTACATCGATTCGATTAGCAATATGTTTCTCATTTTAGGATGAAAAGCTCGATATTTAAATAGAAAATAGAGAATATTTTTTCAAACAAATCTTTATTAAGTTTCAAATGAATTTCAGAATAATTTCTAATTCTGGAATTCATTGAAAATGAAATATAAAGCAAGTTGAAATATGCATATATAATATATGTATAAATATATTCAATACGTTTGTAGATTTCAACTGCTACTATCTGATGCGTTACTACCTGCTGGATGATCGCGTGGTCGGCGCATAAGCCTAGAAAAAAGATAGAAATAAGACTTATCCAAGAGTGGATAAATCCTTGTAAGGCACGCACACGCACACGTGTTAGTGTATAATGTATGTGTGTCATAGCATAGCGTAGATGTTCTCTGTCACAACTGAGCAATGGGTTTCAGAAACAAATACCATAGATGCGTGCACTGTTGTTATCAAACAATCTATTAATGTGACAATAAACGCCGGAGTTGTGAAATTCCAAGATAATGAGGAGTAACACGTTCACACTTTGGGTCGTGGCAAAAATGATTTGCACACTTTGGTATCATTTCTTCCTAAAAGTGAGCCCGATACCGCACAATCCTTTAACACTATAGATAAGTTCATGTATTAGAATGATTAACATTTTATCGTGTCTTGGGATTATTCGTTATTATACTCACCTTTCACGTTGATTAGCGACGAGAGGCGGACATCTTTATCGATATCGAGAATGCCACCTGGTTGGATTGGGTTTAATTGTTGAATACCCGAAGAAGCAGTTTGATTTAGTTTATTATATTGTCTGCGTTTATATGTTTTATTTTGTTTATATCACTTATTTTTGGTGTGCCCACTATAGATAAGACTACCTTTAACTTCAAGTCATTTAACCAATTTCACCCTTTTATCTGTGTGCCTATTACAGTCATAAATTTAATAGAACTAGACAGCTTATCATCAGAAAATGCTTTTAATTAAGAAATAAAATGTATCTTTTGTTCGTAACCATTTTATGAAAAAAGGTCCATTTCAGTTATTGCTTCATCGATAGGCAATTCGTAAAGTTTTTATATTAAATGAATGTGTTTCAAAGCATCGTTGTAAACTGGAATTTTAAATAAATCATGAAACCAATCTTTTTAATTAATGAAAACCTGTCTTTATTATGAAAGAAAAAGAAGCACTAGGCTATCGGTAACACTTCACACTAATTAAGTGTGAAGAATGGTAATATCCATGTATTAGGTGTCAATGGATTACAATTCTATTTCCGTGCTACCTCGATTATTATTTGCAGAGAATCACATAAAAAACATTCAGAAGAACATATTCCTTTCGAACTATTTGGTTGGAATTTTTTGATGAGGCAAATTTAACGATTTGTATCGATTTGTTCAATTATTACTAGGAAAACATGAACGCACCTTTTTTTAGATCCCAGTAAATTGGTGTATTTAAAAAGGCCAGTTTTTGAATGTGTAAAAACAAAAAAAACTCTCCTAATTCCCAATGTTATCAATACAGGCGATACATATTGTTGCTGTAGAAGTATTCAATCCTCATCGAGAAAAAATAGAATATTTAAAAGATATGAAATGAAAAGGTGCACCTAAGATACTTTACCTTCCCTGTATATAAGTTATTTGCAAATACTCTGGAAAGATCGCATCATGACGAAAGCTAACCGATATCTGAGGCTGTTGAGTTATGAAAACGTGATAATTTAAAACTTTAAAAAATAGTATATGTTGTCTTATTAAAAATAAAATATTTTATAACAATTTACCTTTTAAAAAAAGTAAAATAATCTCATCACAGACGGATATAAAATGAAATTGAAGAATATTTAAGTTAAGCCTTACTAAAATACATATCTTCATAAAATCTGGCAAAAGCTTTTGCTTTAAACAAATATTATGAAGGGATTTAACGAGATGGTAGGCAAATGTAAATAGTGATATTGCATCAGACCAATCTAATAAATATAGAGACGTCATGCGCGCATGTTTTAGACGTGATTACAAATACTAATATGATAATTACTACGACTAAGCAGGATGAAAACACTGATTTCCACAAATCAGTGAGATAGACGGCGAACGAGCAGAGCTATGAAACAGATCGATCGCCAGGCACACCAACAAAACATCTTTATAAAACAATTGAATTCCGACAGATCGAACTTATCGATCAGGTTCGAAATAAAACGATCACATTTAAAAAATATAGTTTGCTAAATGATTCCAAAGAATATTTATTTAATTCGTTTTACATGTTTGTAGACTAAATTAATAGCATGTAATATACAGTGGTATGTTTAATAATATAAACTGTTTTTACTGGCCAATTGATAACAAGCACATATATATATATATATATATATATATATATATATATATATATATATATATATATATATATATGTGTGTGTGTGTGTGTGTATGTGTGTGAGTGTGTGTGTGTGTATATGTATGTAGAGAGTGTTATCTGCAGAAGCAATTAAAAAGATACATATATGATTTATTCCCTAATACTAAAAAGCTATCTGACAGTCGCAATAGCAACAGAGAACAATGCAAACGATTAAAGTACTCTTTTTTATTGCTACATTGATCAAAAGATTAAGGAAATAAAAATATTAATTCCGAAATAAATTATGTGTAATTGAACATTTCACCGTTAATTACTACGTCTTATTTTGATATTTGAGGTCCGGGATTGACTCTTGAAAGGCTAGTTTACGGTATTAAGCAGGCGTTTGTAAATTGTCATTGAGTTAACAATTCTATTCACTTTTTGCAGTTGCTAAATAAATCTTTCAATTGATTCTTGAAGTTTCTGTTCATGAAAGCGTAGACTACTGGATTGGCAATGTTGTACGAAAAATACATATAAAATACAATGACATTCATTTGAATGTAGCGATGCGCCATCAGCCATGAGGGGAGAAAGGCTAAGACAAAAACCAAAGTTACGACAAAAAGCATTCCAGCTGTTTTCAAATTTGCCATGCGTACTTTTTCAAATTTTGCGCGCGTTCCATGCTTCAAAATAGCGTCTTTTTCGGCTTTTGTTCCCTGTTTTCCCGTTTTATCATTCGTGTCGTTATTAACTGCTGTAATCTCGGTCTCTTCTGGATTTTGCGGGGAATCATCCGACCAACAGAGGCAACATTTGTTGGTGACAATTTTCAGTCTCTGTTTGCGCCGTGACAGCACACTTCGATAGATGAGAGCATACAGAAAAGCGACTATCACAAGCGACATGAGGAAAAGGGACGAGTAAACTTTCCGGTACACAGTGAAGAAACTTTTGGGTAAGATGATATAGCTTACATCGCAAATACCTGAGTAGCATATACGTGACCCATTCGTCGTTGATGGGTCATAGTCAGAAGATTTAGATTTGCTGATGTTTTCAGTCCCCAGAAAGTAAGATTCTGTTTCATTGGAATATTCGGAAAGTGATGGTATCGTGTTATTTTGTATCCTTGTATGATTGACTGTAATGATGTCTTCATATTTGTAAACGCTGTAAGCAAGTGATCCCAATATACCCAGTGTGACGGCCACCAAGCCCAGGAGAGCTACTAAGATCTGGGCGCGTTTTGTCGTCATTACTCGAACAAAAGGATGACATATACATAAGTAGCGATCAGTAGCAATGGCTACCATAACCAATGCCGAGAAGGGCACCGTCGTAGTCTGTAAAAAGTGGTAGATTTTGCAGACAGCATCATACCGCACAAAATAAACTAAATATTCTATGACAACTGTATAAGGGATAGTGAGCAGGCATGTAATAAAATCCATTCCAGCCAGAGCTAAAATGAAAATAGTTGATGTCAACTTTTGTTTCGTGCTAGAGAAAACATACAGAACCAATGCATTACCAACGGTTCCACTGATAGAAAAGACTATCAGAATCGTGAGAACAGTGTACATATCGTTGTCCCATAATAGAGTGTCATTTTGACCAATATTGCATGACTCGTACATCTTGCTGACTTAGACCTGAAAAGAGAAAAAGCAGAAAGCGACGGTTAAAAATAACTTTAAGTGATATTTAAATAAATACTTTAATGAACACACACAAACATATATATTATATACATGTATATTATATATATGTATATATATATGTATATATATATATATATATATATATTTTAGTGTTCAAGTGTTGTCAAAACAATGACTATTCTACATGAAAAGTTACATAATAGATATAATTTAATCAGAGATATCCTCATATACATCATAGTTCGTATACATAGTAAATCCATAGTACTTTTAGTATCAACAATGATTGTCGTTTGTGCAATAATAAAACTTTCTTTTTATATAATTACTCCTGGGAAAATTGATGAACCTTTGAAATGTGAGCGACCTCTAATATAAATGGTCTAAAATATTACATTGTTGTAAATTCTATCTAATTCGAAGATATATTAAAGCAAATAATAATTGAAATAAAAATCAAACCATCCCATTAAGTCTGTCAAGTAAGTGTGGATGTTTAAGAAAATTAAATAGTATTCATATATCATATTAAAATATTTGGACATAAATAAGTTTATAAAATGTTATTTTCACCATTGTTAGGCAAAGACTCTAAAAATATGAACAAACAGTCTACGTTTACCTATGTATGTAAACTTCCATCATAAAAATATATAAATTATCTCTTTTGTGAACTTACGATTTTTTTACTCATTATTTTGTTTGTGTTTCTCATATAACATTTCTCTCGCTGTCTCACATTTGAGTATTATTTAAAGTTTGTTTCCTTAAAAAAGGTCTCCCTAAAATCTGCTCTCTTAAAAAAGCTTCTAAAAAAAACTAGAACCCTAAAAAAAGTGACCCAAGACTTCAGCCATTCTCTAAATATGTATTAATTACTCCATGGGCATTTAGTGAAAGCGTCATTCTATTTTTCACGATTTCAACATAATTCGCATAGTATATTTACACACTTCAAACGTATATATAAATTAGATGGCAAACTAATAAGTTTCTTTTACTTCCATCGTATGCATATTTATAATAAAGAAGTAAAGAGACTCATTATTTTAATATAATGTGGATTTGAAGCACTTAATCCTTTATGAGATTTAGAATTGCAGGCGGAGCGTTTCGAAATATTTACTAAGCTTATGTAGAAGGATGCCTGAATTAGAGAGTATGCACAAACTGGTTTAGAAAATTCGGAAATGTATATTTCGCCCTTCAAACTTAAGATCGATCTGGACGACTAGTCGTACTTGATCTAGTCCTTTTTGTAGAATCACTTAAAGAAAACCCCGCAGTATTCTCAAACGGTACAAATGTTAATCGGCATCATCAACTTGAATAGTTTTCTACGCTGAACAAGTCAAACATGTCTTACTAAGCTGTATATGTATTTTAACTATGTTCATTTGTAGCAGCGAAGTTTACCTTTTGGTGTTCAAAATGAAAATGCTGTAAACAGTTTTTTGCGTGCATATCTCTTCGCATACACACCTGAATGTTAATAAAAACAAATTTAAAAACTTTAGAATCAATCAAATACATTTCTCAGAATTTATCAAATTTTCCTTTTTGATCAGCCTCGAGCGCATAAAAAGACAGATTTTTTCTTCATCGAACATGTTGAGTCAAATTCCACGACAGAGCTAACATCGACATTTCGTCAGCTTCCCTCGCCCCTATGTCGAACCTTGGGAAAGACAATAATACATTTCTCAACTCACGCACACACACAGTTATAAGCATACGCACTTTGACACAAACGCGCACACATACACAATGATGTAACTCTTTCACACTGTCGTCTGCTGATTGAAAACAAATGTATAATCTTATTCATTTTACTACTCCTAACATAACTGAACTTTCTACAATGAAAACAAATGAACATAAAATCTTATTAATAACTTTCAATCAATTGTAATTTGTGTTATGGAGTGGGGAAGTTTAGATTACGATTTTTCTAGTCCCGTGGATAATTCACGACCCTTTAATTATCGACTTAGGCTTATTCACAAAGCTAATGAACACCCCTTGTTCTGCAAAGACTCTAAAAATATGAACAAACAGTTTACGTTTACCTATGTATGTAAACTACCATTTTAAAAATATATAAATTATCTCTTTTGTGAACTAATGATTTTTTTACTCATTATTTGGTTTGTGTTTCTTATATAACATTTCTCTCGCTTTCTCACATTTGAGTATTATTTAAGATGTGTTTCCTTAAAAAAGGTCTCCATTAAATCTGCTCTCTTAAAAAAGCTTCTCAAAAAAACTAGAACCCTAAAAATATTGATCAAAATCTCAGCCATTCTCTAAATATGTCTTAATTACTCCATGTAAAGATACACTATTTATTAAAACATCAAAAGTTTAGAGCAAGGAACCTCATATTCTTAATCCATGGATTTTCAAAGATAAACTCTTCTCATCAGTGGATAGGGAAAGCCGATAATGTAGTTGTAGATATTATCGGCAACATTTAACTTTGAAAATGTTATATAAAGTAAAACAAAATAGGAATAAAGAACAAAAATAAGAGCCACCCTGATTTTACGCTCTCACCTCAACATGGACCTTATTTTTGTTCTTTATTCCTATTTGTTTTACTTTATATAACATTTTCAAAGTTAAATGTTGTTGATAATATTTACAACTACATTATTGGCTTTCCCTATCCTCTGATGAGAAGAGTTTATCTTTGAAAATCCATGGATTAGGGATATGAGGCTCCTTGCTCTGAACTTTAGATGTTTTAATAAATGTTGTATCTTTACAATTCTTTATTCTCATCTTTCACCTCTAAAATTAATTGCTCTATTAAAATTATTGAGCTTTACACTATCACGATAGATTATTATTATTAAACGATAATTCAAGTATCGTTATTTAATTCAACATTTAAATATTAATTACTTCATGGGCATTTAGTAAAAGCGTAATTCTATTTTTCACCATTTCCACATAATTCGCATAGTATATTTACACACTTCAAACGTATATATAAATTAGATGGCAGAATAATAAGTTTATTTTACTTCTATCTTATGCATATAGATAATAAAGAAGTAAAGAGACTTATTATTTTAATGAAAAGTAGGCTGTAATTATCTCTTAGAAAACATATAAATGATAAATAAATTATTCAATATTTCTCAAATCTAAATGTGTATGTTGAATTGAATAATTTATTATTGTTAAATTTAAGAAACCTTAGATCGATATTTTAGTGAATCAAATCACACTGACTAGCGTAATCGGGACGATCGCATTCAATCAGTTGAAAACGGCGGATAAGGAAGCAGTGTTGTTTGTTTTTTATTGTGTATTTACTTTAGTTATTCCATCATCTATCAATTGAAACTAACAGTAAAACTGAAAGTAGCATTCGTCAGACACATTTTAACGTTCAATCGTTTGGTTAAACATGTATTCATTTTAATAAGTAGTTTATAAATCGTTGTAAAATCTAATCAAGATAGATTCATGTTTCAAATCGAAATTCTAATCGTGTGGTTACGTTGAATTGTAGATGAATCGATTCATGAGAATTAAGAAGATGACTGCGTTTATGCGTGTCTATAGACGCAGGCATATTTGTCAGTTGCACATTGGGACGCCAATAATGTAAACTTCCGGAAATTAATAATTTACTCGTTTATTTTTTAACAAACGTCCAATGTATGATCGTCGGTGAATGTGAATCTATTTGGAAAGGACGAGAAAGTTGTTTCGCCAAATTAGAAAAGTTGTCATCATACTTATTCAGTATTGGCAATAAATATACGATTTCCCTCTGTGTATATGGAATAATTACTCGAAACATAAACTTACTGAAGACTTATGTAGGAGAGTGGGAGCTAAATAAACACATGCTATGCTATGTGTCTTTAGGGTAAATAGCGTATTGAAAGCATGTAATCGTCCAGAAGTCAACATGGGAAACATTTTCTCTGAGGCAGCTAATTCTCTACCAGAACGAAATGTCTATTTGCTAAATCGGGAAAATAAATCGAAAGATATATATATATATATATATATATATATATATATATATATATATATATATATATATTAGATAGTAAATACTGTGGTTCTGCGTATTGTAATGAAAAAATCGATCGAAGGGGCTTCATAACTGATAAAAAAACGTAAGAATATTTTCAGCAAAAGTAAAATTTGTATTTTTTATTATTCAGACTATTTCATTGGCTGAAAAGTTATTATCTCGACAACTTCTCATGTGTAACCTTTCGAAGTTGGGTAGCTTCATCTTGAACTCGAGAACATATACGGAACTCTTTATTTAATCCACGCGTAGATTACTCATGTTTCGTCAGCTCTGACCGGGTAGAAGAAACAATTGTTGCTATTTATATTTGTTATCGACTGCAATAATGATTTAACCTGCAATTTCCAGAAAACTGTCAATTACTGATCGTAAACAACGGCCATGGGTCTATATGGACAATTCTAGTATGAATTTTGGGAGCTTTATTATGTGTGTTCTTTCTCTCTCTCTCCTTCTCTCTCTCTCTCTCTCTCTCTCTCTCTCTCTTACTCTCTCTCTCTCTTACTCTCTCTCTCTCTCTCTCTCTATATATATATATATATATATATATATATATATTTTTAAGTTTGAATCACAGGAAATTTTGACTTTAACGGAAGGTATATGACCTAAGACCGAGGTGCATCAAGTATAAACACCCAAGAACGGACATTACAACAACCGAGCACTGTAGATATAGGTATCAGCTCGATGGATGATAGATAAGTCAACCAGAGCTATAATCAAAAGATTCAATGAATTAAAACATTACAATTGTTCCAAGAATTAGAACATAAAGTCCAGTATGGTGTACGATTGTTTCCAAAACATTTTGGAAATACTTTATTTTATTTTATTAAAATTAATAAAGCTAATCAAAAACGTCTCATCATCAGCGCCTTTAGCACAACTTCTTTTTAAAAAATTGCTTTTATAATGTTTATTTAATTTTATTATTATTATTATTTTATTTTTCTATTTTTATTTATTTATTATTGTAACTTATTCTTTTTCTAATATGTGTCTCTGTGGCTCTTTCTGGCAATAGATATTTCTCTACGACGAGTTTTTAATTTTTTCTTTGATTTTCTGTAAGACGTGGTGCTAAAGGCGCTGATGAAGAGACGTTTTGGATTAGCTTTATTAATTCATAAAATAAAATAAAGTATTTCCAAAAATGTTTGGAAACGATCGTTCTAATTCTTGGAACAATTGTAATGTTTTAATTCATTGAATCCGTATATATATACATATATATATATATATATATATATATATATATATATATATATATATATATATATATATATATGTATATATATAGTAGAGAATGGTAGTTTGCTTGAAGCATTGCTGGGTATAGTAGGAGTAAGTTTTTGAAAGGCTGTGGGCAATGCAAGTTCCGGGTAAGATGCAAGTTGCATCTTACCCGGAACTTGCATTCCCCACAGCCTTTCAAAAACTTACTACTATATATATATATATATATATATATATGTATATATATATATATATATATATATATATATATATATATATATATATATATATATATATATATATATCAGGTTCGTTTTATATTCCAATAACCACGCTTTTATTTATTTATTTTTTCACATTTTCGAAAAACATAACATTTCTGTGAGATGTATTTTTTACGGTCTGTGAGCCAAACAACATTTTATGTCACTATCGTTTTTGCAACACTACGATATCATCAGAAAAATCAAAGACATTTTAATCCAATGAACTGTTTATTGTTTGTGGATTTTACTGATGATATCGTAGTGTTTTAATGAAGATATTGACATAAAAATGTTGTTTGGCTCACGGAAAATAAATTAGGCCGTAAAAATACATCTCACAGAGATGTTATGTTTTTTGGAAATGTTAAAACCATGGTTATTGACATATAAAATGAACCTGACTTGTATATGCTCTGTTGTTACTAATTGACAATCATTGAGCTGAATCTTTAAAGAGACTGCTAATTAAAAGGCACTGATAGTATATGCTAATACATATATTATCACAATTAATTATATATATATATATATATATATATATATATATATATATATAATGAGATTACCACTTCTTTACAGAAGAAGGCCATACTCACAAGATTGAAATGCCCAGTTGCAGGCACGCAGATTGCTTAGCAGGCCTGATTTATTTTTACGAGTCTTGCCGCAGATATGACACACAGAGACACTGATTTCCGTTTGTGTTAGTTATATTAAACTCCTGTTTGACACTTGATAATTAGGCTACTACTATTGGAGCTCATGTGACTCAGTAAAGCAGCTTTTGACAGACAGACTCTGCCATATAAACAACACACATGGTAAGGTTGAAATGTGGCTGGGACGTTTATCACTGATTGCTTTCGTAAAGTACTTTAATGATTGAGTACTCTATACGCTTTGCCTCAAATCTGCCACAGCCATCATCGATACACTTGCGGCAGACCGATCGCTCCAGAGCCATCTTCTCTCAGTTATCCACGTTTATATCAAGAGGTTTCCGGCTGATTTTTATTACATTTTTAAGACTTTACTAAGGTTTATGTCTCGGACGTTTTTCCTGCAGCAGTTTCTTGTATAACAGTTTCTTAGGAAGCCTGTAATCTCCCATCCTAACTAAGTGTTCTGCTCAGCACAGGTGACTACGTATAATACGCACTTCTATGCTCGGCAATCCAGCTTGCTCTAGAACATTGGTTGTTGGTGTATATGATTGCCACTTATTATTTAGGATCCTCCTTAGACATGTTAGGTAGAACCTCTCCAGAACCTTGATTTGTCTGTAATACGTTGTTCATGTCTCCGAGGAATACAGGAGAACAGACAAGACGCATGACATGTAAACACAAAGTTTTATTTTGATGGGAATGTCTCTATCTGACCACACGTGCCTTTCAAGCATACCGAAAGACTTTCTAAACTTTTTCAATTGATAGATCTATCTTGGGGGAGAGTGCTACCAAGATATACAAATGAGTAAACTGCACTTAATCTAGATCCTTTGACGTAGATGTTAGGCTTTACATATTAGAGTCCTGGACGAGTATTGAGTATTACTTTAGTTTACTCCAGATTGATGATGAATCCAAACGTGATACATGTTCGAGAGAAGAAGTCAATTATCATCTGCATATCCTCCTCGGTGTGAGCAATGAAAACCGCATCATCAGCAGAGAGAATCTCCCGTACGAAGATTTCGAAAGTCTTGGACTTTGCATTAAATCGGGCCTGGTTGAAGAACCTACCAGTGGTTCGGGAACGTATGAGAACACCGACGCTACAGTTCTTAAATGCGTGGAAGAGGGCCGTTGCAAAATATATAGAGAACCACGTCGGTGCAAGAGTTTCACCCTGTTAAATACCGTTCTCAATAGCTATTGGTTCGGAGAGTTACCCTACAGAAATCGATGCGTGCCTTCATGTCCTGGTAAAGTTTTGAAAGCATTTATACGAATCCTGGTGGGCATCCAATTTTAATGAGAATTTTATATAAAGCGGGTCTATTAATAGTGTCAAAAGCTTTTGGCAGGTATACAAAATCTTGATAGAGTGCTACCCATTATTCGATGGTCTTTTCCTGAATTTATCGCCCAGAGAAGATCATATCCATCGTGGCACGACCTGATCTACAGCCTCTTAGGAATTCCAGAATAACATAGAAGCACACCCACATAGTAAGCCGGTTAAGCAAGATCTTTAGAAATACCTTACCTAGCGCTGCAAGAAGGTTTATACCTCTATAATTGTCACACGTCCGATCGAGTTCCTTTCCTCCTTGTATAACGAGATCAAAGTTGCGTCTATCAGTCCTGAAGTACAAGATGGCACCCATACATATGCCAGATATTAAACAGTGGACTAGCATAATATCCTCTCTACGGTCGTATAATTTTGCCAAGCTGCCGCGTCAGCCCCCTCTCTCTCGCTGTCTGCGAAAAGGTGTCCCTATTTACATGCCTATAATAATTTAATTGCAAAAACAAATACTACAATACTATACATAGTTAGCTTTAAGATGCATTTATAAGAAAGTGAAAATAGCTCAGTTGGCAGAAAGTCAGACTGGAGATTTCTGTTTCAATTTCCAGTTATGGCGTTCGATTTATTTGTTGGGGATTTATTATTTACTATTAAAGCAATGTTTTACATTTTAAAATGAAGTTAAGATATTCGTTGAAAAACATTCTGACAGACGGACAGACACACACACACAACCACAGAGAAAGTGCACATTATATATATAGTGGTTGATGCACCAGCCTAGATGTGGTAACAATACTCCATGCATGGGTGAATGGTGAATTTGTAGATATATAGGATACTAGCAGGTGTGTGAAGTTTTCTAGCTCGGTAGAGGGAACCCACCTTCTTTGTGTCAGACTTGGCTCATTCTACATTTTTAGGCAATTACATGTAAACAGCCTGAAAAAATTGGCGCTAAAAAATAAAACAAAATAAACAAACAACAATATTTTATACTTTAAATTAAAGATTATCTTCGCATATAAATTTTGCGTAAAATAATCCCCCACTTCCGGGTAACCGGGTGGTAATGACCACTCACTTCCAGACCAAGTAGCGTTTTCAAAGACATATAAGATTTTTTTAGGGAGAGAAGTACATACCCGCTCATCGATATAGGATTGACCTATGACAACTAAAATGAACTTTAGAAGCTAACAAACTCATAGGACAAGTATTTAGCTATGCAGGAGCCTGCAAATTGAATAGATGGGCCAACGCATTTGAGGGGCAGTGTTTGTCGGGCAGAACGTTGAGGGTGAGGGATAGAGGCATTGCCACTATTCATTCATGATATGGGTCCATACGAAAAACACTCAAAGAATAAGTGATTATTATATTTATAACATGTTTTTTTCAACAGAAAAAGAATTAGTTACTCCTTAATAAACACAAAATTGATGTCCAAGAAATGAGGAAAATTACCAAGATTTTAAAATTCTTTTTACATGTCCTTTAAAACGCTATATGGTACGAAAATTAGTGATCATTTTACGTTAAATTGATATACGAAAGTGATTCCAACTCTAAAAGTTATTATTAATTTTTTTGTTTGATTTTTTTCCTTTCACCGCTAACTTTTTAGGCTTATTACATGTAATCGACTTGAAGATATGAAATCTCATTTTCCTGGGAAGGGGGGGGGGCATTTACATAAGGCTACAATAATACATAACAATTATTGGAATTGTTGGCCTTCAGACTGGGATCAAAGTATCAGTCCTGTACTTGGTCAGAAAAGGAGAGTTCTTTCTCAACTGGGGCAATTTTTATAGGTTAATTCCCATCTCAGTCACGTAAATTATTAAGTGAAATGCTTTATTTTTTTACTTTTTTAAGTTAAAAAATTAGTAACTTGAGTCATTATTCAAATTAGGTCGGAATAATATAGTCGCCATACAAACAAGTCGAAAGAGGCTAGCTAACGAAGATAGATTTATCTTTCTTCATAAATATGGCGAGTATATTTTTCCGCATAATTTTCATTTCGCCGTTTCATGTGGACAATGAAACTTGTCATTGCTAATGTTATTTATTTTCAGAATTTATTTTTTTAATTGCCATATTACATTAAAGCGCTCAGTCAAAATTACAATTTGTACGAATTTATTTTTTAACGGATTCAAATTTATTTATTTATTACTGGTATAAGATCAGGCCCACACGGTTTGGAAGTGTCAAGGTTTTTTATGATGTTCCTGACCTGAGGATGAGGTGATGACCAGGTTTTCAAGTGTAGCTTCGGTCTGCAATGGGAATTTAGGTAGGGGGTGGTTTGTCTGAGTCCAGAGTGGAGTTTAAGGCGAAACGCTGGGGGAATTGTTATCCATTATTCACCACACTATTGTAGACTTACCAGAAATCACTAGTGTCTGTGACTGAATGCGTTTTCTGGTTATCTCTGTATACCTTTTCTTTGCTTCATCTATTACTTCTTTACAATTATTTCCTGACTCTATAAATTTCTGTCTATTCGCAGTTTACTTATGACGTCCTAATTGTTGGAATCTTGCTGCCTCAGTGCAATGGCAGGTGCACATTTCAAGATAAACCATTGCGGAGAGTAGGGGCTTGTTGAAGAATTTTCGCATGGGTATATATGCTTCTATGCCAGCTTTTAGTCATTCGGTTAACTCATTTATGCACTGATCAGCAGGGAATGAAAATGGGTTACTCCACGGGGCGTCGCTGATGTGATCTCTTATAGATCCAAAATCAGCCTGCTCATAGTATCTCGTCGTTTTTAGCAACGGTTCATCAGCAACGCGTTTTTAGATTGACATCAATCATTGCCACAATGTGATCAGCGTTCTCGAGCGGGCTATGGGCATCCGTCATACAAGCCTCGGGCAGTGAGGTCAACTATGATATATGATCTGCATAACTTAATTAGCATAAAAAAATTTAAATTATTATTTTATTTTCAATATATATATTAAATCTGATTATTTCTAATAAATATTATGATTGAATATACTTTCAAAATGGTATTTAACAAGATTAAAAATAAAATGTAGAAATAGCATCGTTGAACTGAACTAAAAAGAGAATTGTGAAAAAAGGAAAACAAATTCAGAATTCACGTACGAAGAATATTTGTCGCCTTTTGTTAACAAATAAAAATAAATCACTAAAACAAAACGTTATTTCGATTATTTCATTTTTTTACTTTTCAAAATATAATCAACGTATGTGTAGTATGTGTTGATACTATATTCTATCTTTTCTGTCCTCGGTAAATGTAGGAGAAATTTTTCTAGACTGAGGCAATAAAGTATAGTATCAAAACAGATACTACACTTAACCCTTAATTCTATTATAAAAAGTTAAAAAATAATAAGCATAAACCGAGAAGAAAAAATATTGTAAAATCGGCAAATATTCAGAGCAGACGTAAACAAACACCGGTTTTCATTCTTTAAATATTTAAGCTATGGTGTGTTCTTTAATTTTAAATCGTTTACTTTGATTGGTTACTTTGAGTCACGCGAGACAAATCCATGATCGCAGTTGGTGGCGAGCAGTGACAGGCATAAAAAGTGCTGCCCATTTTACATTACATTTATATGCATTCTAAATTAATTGTTTATGCGGTTGTTTTATTTTCTTTCTGCGAACGATAAGTGATATGATATAATGATTTATTTAAAATAAATAAATAAAATAAATAACGCAAAAACAAAAACAATATTAATGTTTAATATTAGGGGGCTTATCCCTATTTTAAACTACAGAGGGGAGGGCCTAGAACTCCCATCCTCCCAACTTTTACAAGAGAGTAAATGGTAAAAGTGCAGAATAGTTAACAATCGTATACAAATATGTTACACCAAATGCAGCAAAATTTAATTATCTACAGACCTCCATAATTTTATCCGTGCTAAAACTGTCTAAAGTCTTTTATTTCATTTTTTTTCTTTTTAGCTGTCTTTACGGCACACGGGAAACAATAGGCGCTTATCACTTAACTGTTAAGGGAATTAATTCCTGAAAATTGTAAAAATAATAACTTACCCTACCACTAACCCTAAGTCGTGGCTTGTAACTCGGACTTAGGGCTAGTGGTAAGATCAGTCATTTTTCAGGAATATCTCTCTCCCAACGCTAAGCGACAAGCGAAAAGCGGCCATTAGTTTTTTTCTCGTGTATGTAAAGATCGCTTTGCCGGAAATAAAATGTTGAAATAAAAACTTAAAAAACAGTTTCAGCATGTTAAAAGTATGCAGGTCGATAGATAATCAGATGATTTTATTTAGACAAATATAAAAGAATTACAAACAAGTATTTAAAAAAAACAATGAATACAAAAATGCTACATTTGCCTTAGGCATGAAGCTCGAATCTTTATGTGTGGGGGAAGTCGTTGGACATACAATTTGTCATATATTTGACTTTACCTTACGCTAGACACTCTCACCAAAATACTTCATTAACTCTGTGGGTTGGTCCTACTTAGATGATCCCCAATTTTTTTTTTAATATTTATAAACTTCATCGTGGGGGAGTGGGACAATATTTACAAAAGTTCTGTACAAGTTTAGTTATGCCATCCCAACCCTCTGCTAAGTGATAGACTTCCCACTGTTTTCCGGGTGATCCGAAAACAAGCAGGTCGGTCTCTAATGGGAGTGGAAACTAAGGGGGGAAATAAAGTGAGTCTGGATAGGATGTGGGAATGGATGTTAGTGTCCTCCAAGATGTAGGGTGACCTAGGGAAAAACAAAGGGTGGAGAGTGGGCATCATTTGGAGGCTCTCTAGTACCGAAAAACAAAAACATGGCAGAACTAATTTACTATACTAGTTAAGGGTCTTTGTTGAGGAGAGATTGAGGGGTGGTTTCCGTAGAACCCAGGATCGCATGTGCCATGCCTTAGCAGGGAACATGTGTTCATGCCTAGCGCCTGGACTGATACACAAACTAGTGTCGTGCAACCACCTCTTATCGAACTCCGTGCGATGTAATCTTCTCGAATCGTATCTGATCTTCACTCTTAGCTTATGCATTAAGTGGACGACCAGATCTCGATCGGGAAAAAGTCCAACCCCATGGACCTTGTCAAGACGTTAAATCCACGTCACCATTCTCGCTACGGCTAGGATGGCTAGAAACAACATTCTTTTCTCCCTAGGCCTCGGCGGAGCCACGTTGTGGACGACCAATGCTACATTCAGAGCCATCGGATGCTCGGCGTCGATGCGAGCCGTTACCTCGCCGACATACTCTCAGAGTCGGTGAAGCTTGCTGCAAGCGAAAAAGGCGTGTTCGGCCGTTTCTCTTTCGCGATCGTCGCAGCGCTGGCAGTAAGGATTCGTTATCACTCCGTCTCTGAGCAGTCGCCAGGCGAGAGAGTACTCAGACTTGCTGAGGTAACTCTAGCTTGGCGGCCAACTCCACTGAGAGCAGATCTCCTCCGACCATCCCAGCCGCTCCCCAAGCGATCCGAAGCGGACTCCTCCACTAACTCCCGATACAGTCTTTTCCTCGTCTGTGTAAGCGAGGCTCGGCATTCTGTGAGGAATTTTGGTTCCCCCCTCGGTCTACGACGGGTTTCGACCTCGGGGCGGGTATGAGTTTACTAAAGGCCTCCTTAACCGCAGGGACCCAAGGAGCATCTTCTGTTAAAGAGTGACCCAGAAAATCCAATCTTTCGGCATGTCTATGACTTGCCAGATCCGGCATTCCCAAGCCCCCCTCGCTCGGACGTTGAATACAGACCTGTCTGCAGACATATGGCTTCCCTCTCTTCCAAAGAAGCGAGAAGAGCAGGCGGATGAAAACCAAAAGGCGATCCGCAAGCAGGGGTAGTACAGCCAGTCGGTAAAGGATGAAAGGAAAGACGTAAGTGGCGCACGCCTTGGTTTTACCCTTTAAGGAAAGTTTTCTTTCGAATCCAAATCGCTACCGACGATTCGACCTTTGACTGTACCTCCCACCAATTCTTATCCAGCTTGAGGCCCGATCCGAACCAGATGCCAAAGATATAAACCGGGTCATTCGCCAGCTAAATTACTTCGTAGTGCACCTTCGCCGCACCAGGTACTAAACTGCAGGTCGGTGGACTTGCTACGATTGATTACGGCACCTGTAACTTCTTCGTACCGAACGAGCGTCTCAACCACCGTTATCACGCCAATACCGCTCGACACGAAAACGGTGACATCATTGGCGTACGCAGAAAACCTGACACGCCTCTGCCAGGTATAGCATCTCTGCACAGGACTGGGTTCACTGCCCCGTCCCTTAATTTGCAGAGATGGGGCTCCAACGTCAGGACATAAAGTAAGGTCGAAAGCGGACATCCCTGACGCACCGACTGAGAGACCACGAACGACTCTGAAAGCTTACCGTTTACCTGCACCGCCACTGTCGGCAGATCATACAGGATAGAGATCCACTTGAGGAAATCCGGATTAAAACCGGCGGCCTCCAGGACAGATTACAGGAAACGATAGTCGACCTTATCGAAAGCTTTGGACTGATCCAAATTGATCAGCGCGGCTTCCGTGCCGTCTTCTACACCCTCTATGATCGTGTAAATCAGATGCAGGCCGTTTTGAATTGATCTTTCCTGGTTCGGTTCGATCTAGTCAGCGACAACGGTCTTCAAGCGTTCGCAAGAACTCTTGCCAAAATCTTCTTCTTCAACAATGTTATCACTCCCTTGGTAACCTGTCCAGGGATGGATCCTTGAGCAAACCAATGGTTGAACATATCTATCAGAAGAGGAATCAACATTGGCGACAGTCTCAAGTAGCATTCGTAAGACAGACCATCGAGTCCAGGAGATTTGTTCCGTCCGACCTGCTTCAACGCAGTAATGATCTTGCGCTCCTTAACCATGCGACCACAGCCAGCCCCTCGGGTCACTTTTAGGTGGGTCGAATCGGCTAAATAACTGTTAAACTCCTCGACGCGGAGTCTGGGTAGTCCAGTGAAGCGCCTATCGAAATGCTCCCGCGATCTCTCGCATTCTCACAAATCAATGCGAGAGTCCCTCTTTCAGGGTTCTTGACTTTCCGAAAAACGGTGTAAGGCAGCCTTGCGCTCAACATCACCAACGTTCACAGCTTCGTTCGAGACTCTCTTTAACCTAGCTCTAACTACCTTACCTTCGTACCGTTCGCTAGCCAAACGGTTGAGGTCCTCCTTAGTTAGTGTTGGGATTTTTCCCGCTGAAAATGGAGGACGAAGCCTCAAGTCCGCTGGAAGATAACTTGGCGGCAATGTACGTGACCGGACAAGAAGAAGTAGACAAACAACATATGTAGATTGAGAAGGATATTTATATAAAAAGAGGGGGAAAAAGAAGAGAAGAAAGAGTTGTTTGCAAAAGAAGTGTCTTTTGCGGACTCACTGAATGCCAGTCATCTGTTAACAGGATTCCTTCAAATGTTCGAAAGGGCCTTATCATTTAGGCCATATGTGCGTAAACGTACGCTAAAAAAAAGGGGGTGCCCGACGCAGCTAGAGGTGTTTCTTGATGGGCTGCTGGAATCAAAGAGGCCGAGGTTTTCAAAATCGGCGCTCTCTAGTGTTTTCTGCAGTGAATGAAACAGTGGTCTGCGATTGGCTGATTTTCATCCAATCAGAGAGCACTTATAATTCACTCCGCTTAATAATTCCAATATTCTCCCCTCACACAAAATTGCAATAAGCATTGCAACATAATTTGCCACAGTTGAAAGTAGGTTTTTACTGACAACGGAAAGTGCCAGGAATTTGCCAAAATGTTACAAAATGATTCTTTTTTTGAAAAAGGGGCAGACAACTTGCCAGCGTTCTACAAATGAATTCTTTTTGAAAAGGGGGCAGACAATTTGCCAAAGTTTTACAAAATGAAATCTTTTTTTGAAAAGAGGGCAGACAATTTGCCAAAGTTTTACAAAATGAATTTTTTTTTGAAAAGGGGGCAGACAATTTGCCAAAGTTTTACAAAGTGAATTTTTTTTTTGAAAAGGTGGCAGACAATTTGCCAAAGTTTTACAAAATTAATCTTTTTTTGAAAAGGGGGCAGACAATTTGCCAAAGTTTTACAAAATGAATTTTTTTTTATTTTTATTTTATTTTATTTTTTTTCTGTGAAGGCAGTAATAGCCCGTGTAATTTTCAAACATGTTGTTTTTTAAGGCAGTGATAGGTAAGGGTGACAAGTTGTAACTTGAAACCCTCCCCAAAGACAAGAAAGTTCCAACATGAAAATTTTTGAAAAGCGGCATATTTGCCATGCAATGGGTTGTTCTTTGAATTGCAACAAGGAAGGCTCCAAGGGAGGAAAGAAGAAGGAAAATGTCAAGTTAAGTCAATTTAGGATTTTAACCTTTTAAAAGGTTTTTTTTTTTTATAATTAACTTAGTAATATATGTAAGGGTCGTCGTGAGAGTTGCCTTTTCCCTTGATTCCTCTGTTTCACCTAGGGCGTTGCGAAGTGTGGCTAGAAGTAGTGTCTGGATCTGCGATTTGTACTGACTCAGACGTATTAGCTCCCCCCTCACCAGGTGGATCTGAGCTATGAACAGTATTAGGGTGGTGAGCATGTGTCAATGACAGCTCCAGTGGATACAACAACTTGATGGAATGAATCTGAACAGAGCCGTCACCTCTTTTTACCCTTACGGAACGAACTTTGCCATCATCACCCACTATTAACTCCAGAACTCTTCCCAGGAGCCAAAATGGTCTAGTTTTAGCAGGGTTCTTCACTAGAACAACATCATCAATACTAATTTTGTTCCGAAAATCAACCTCGTGCAAGTCTCTACACTGCTCCCTCAAACTGAGTAGATAATCCTGATACCAAAGCTCGCAAAATCTGGACAACATAGAGTCACGAACTTCAATGGATCTGACTACATCTAATCTTGAAGGAGGATCGGATTTCCAAACATCCTGATCATCCAGCTTCAGTGCGAGTCCCAGGTTAGCATTAGGACGAAGGAAGCAATTGGGAGTAATTACTTCGAGGCCTGAATCCGAAGAACATCTATAAGTGAGAGGTCTTTGGTTTATGGCACTCTGAACATCCGAGATTACGGTGAGGAAGTCGAAATAATTAATTCGGGAACGACCAATCGTTTTATACAAACATGATTTAATAGTTCTGATCATGCGTTTCCATGTACTCCCAACCCAAGCAGCATATAGAGGTATTCTGATATGCTTGATATTATACACCTGGAAGTGTTCACTGAACTCCGAGGAGGCATAAGCTTCCTCCATAATATTACAGCCTGCTATAAATGATTTGGCATTGTCGCTGTAAATATGAGATGGAATCCCATGTATATTCGTGAATCTGATCAGAGCCAGAATAAATGAGGGGGTACTCATGTCTTTAATCAGCTCTATATGTACTGCTCTAATGTTGAGGCAAGTAAATATGAGCATATACATTTTAGTAACCCCCTGATCACCCTTTATCAAAACATGTCCGGTGTAGTCAATCCCAGTGTGTAAAAAAGGTTTAGTGAGATTGACGCGGTGTTTGGGCAGATTGGTAACCTTAGGATACTTAAACGCTAAATTATTAAACTTTTGGCACAAGACACACCTAGAAATAACTTTTTTGACGGCCTGTCTTGCCCTGGGTATCCAAAATCCTGAAAGGCGGATTTTGTTCAATGTTGACTGAATGCCTAAATGTTTACATCTTTTGTGGTATTCCACAACAATAAGTACAGTCAACTCATGATCCTTAGCCAATAGAACAGGGTTTATAACCTCATAGTCATAGGTAGTGGTCCTACCCATTCTACCCTTGGTCCTGATTATCTCCCTTTGATCTATGAATAGATTCAAATTCTTTACCAGTTCAGGTACCTTTTTACCTAGAGGAGATTGAAGATAAGCAAATTCTGCAGGAAAGCTTTGTAGTTGCATTACCTTAAGCAGATAAATTTTGGCATCATCGTTAGGGTCCTGATCTAATTGCTTTAGCTTATTACGGATCCTAAAGATATTGGCGGTAACCTTGACCAATTTATTGAAGTCAGAAAATTTATTGAACGGTACCACCGGTTGAGGTTCAACTTTGGTTACAGTGCAATTCAAAGAAGTGGATTGCACAATGGGCTTATTTTGTGGACTTAGGCACTGATGTTCACTGGACGGCCATTCTATGGGACTTTTACTGAGCCATTCAGGCCCCCGCGTCCAACGGTTTAAATTCTGTCTGAGCTTTTCCAAAGTTATCCCTCTTGTGAGCAAGTCGGCAGGGTTATGCTCTGTATGAACATATCTGAATTTTACAGATAAGGATTTCTTTTCCTTTAGTTCTTCTATCATTTGTTGGATATCCCTAAGTCTGTTTCTTACAAACAGATTCTTAGTTTTAATGTTGTCTGACAGGAGCCATGACAACACAACCTGTGCATCCACTGATATCACAACGTCTCCAATCGTAATTTTGGAGTAAGCCTTAAACAGAGGGAGTAAACACTTGAGGGCCAGGAACACAGCCAACAGTTCAAGTGTGGGTAAGCTTTTAGGTTTCATAGGAGCCACCTTAGCTTTTGAAAATACCAGGTGGGACTCCCCGCCTTGTATGCAATAAACTGTAAACCCGTAAGCTCCCTTGGAGGCATCGCAAAATATATATAAATCAGCAGGACAGTCCTCACTGACTACAAATCTGGGGAACCGCAATGAGTCAAGTTGGGATAGATCACGTGCTAAGGCAGACCATAAGGTCAGAAATTCTTCCGGCACAGCATCATCCCAGGCCAATTTTTGAGACCACAAGTCTCTCAAGAGCATTTTACCTCTGATTGTAACAGGCAAACACAAGGATAAGGGATCGAAAACCCTTGCTATTTGGGATAATACGCCCCTCTTAGTGTTAACCGATGGATCAATAGGGGACCCTGCAATCTGAAGAGTGTTTTCACGCGTGGAATACTTATACCCTAAAACCTTTTCGAGTTCACAACCGTGCTCTACGAATTTTTGGTCCTTTATCATTAGGGTTTTAAGTTTTTCACAATTCGTATTCCACGATCTAAGGTTGAAATGACCTTTT
Source organism: Sepiola atlantica (assembly GCA_963556195.1). NCBI lineage: Eukaryota > Metazoa > Mollusca > Cephalopoda > Sepiida > Sepiolidae > Sepiola > Sepiola atlantica. The sequence goes on along the minus strand of OY744515.1, from coordinate 181,296,728 downwards.
TCCATACGGTTGTTGGCCTTAACATATAGATCCGATAACACCTCAGCAGAGTTACCAGTCTTAATCAGGTTATCGACATAGAAATTTTCCTTCAACATCTCAGTACAGGAATCAGAGGGAAACTTGCACGCATGGTGCTTTATTATAAAGTTTAAGATGAAGGGGCTGGCGTTAAACCCAAAAATGATCGTGGTATACCTAAAACAAACCAGCCTATTACCCTCCTTCATAAAAAAACAAAATCTGTTACGATCCTTAAGGCACCTCAGCTTAATCATAAGAAAGGCTTTACGTATGTCGGCCAACATTACATACTTATTGGACCTAAACTGTAACAGTAACTCTAGCATATCTCCCATTAGATTTATGCCAGGATAAGCAGCCTCATTTAGGGAGCATTTCCCATTAGTTTTTAGGGAGCAGTTAAAAACGGGTCTAATCTTTGTAGTGGTCTGCTCCTCTGTCTTGAAAACAGGCCTATGGGGTATCCAAACATGCCTTGAAAAATCTTCAGGTGCTGCATCAAAGCGTTCAATGATACCCTCACGCTCTTGCTGATGAAACACCTCCACATAATCCTCAAGTAATTTTTGTTGTTCTAGTTTGTTAACAACTCTGTTTAACACAGATAGAGCAACTCTGTGGTTAGAAGGTGCAGACTTTATTTTGTCCTCGTGCCAAGGGAATTCAATATGATACGTACTGTCCCTAAATTCGCTGGAGTGTTCAAACTCCATTATCTTCCTTTTATCATAGTCAGAAATATCTTCCAGTGGTATTCCCAGGGAATCCACATCGAACATTTTTTCTAAATTCCTTTCTACCTGACCTTCTTCGAAAATTTCAGCGAAAGGGTAAGGGTAAGTCTTTTTGGGGTTCAGAACAAAATTGACTCTAGTGTCTGAGCATGAAGAATATTCAGACACCATGGCATGATAATTATGTTGAAGACCTCTCCCCTGTGATTCAGGAGGGGTGATCTGATTATCATACAAAAAATGTTGGCTGTTACCTAGGGGAGAAATGCCTGTAGGAAACTCCCAAGCAGAGCCCCTCATGCAGTCCACCATTTTAATATTTTTCATAAACTGAATCACATCGACACCCAAAAGGCCATGAACTCGTATGTCACTTTTTTCATGCAGAAAAGCCAACTTATATTTCAAATTAGTCAAGTTGCTTTTAACAGATTTGAAATTATCAAACCTGAGATTCATGTTAAACTCATCGTCGATAAGAACAGGTAGGGACAAGGAATTTCCCTTATTTACCTCAACACCCACTACGACTTGGTTCAACCTTTTTTTCTCAGACCCTAGGAAGGTCCTAACATCATATTCCACTGGAGAGAGGAAGGACTCATCACACCTGTCCATCACCTGTCTACAGAAATAGGTTCTTTGACTCCCTGTATCAAAAAGGCAGTTGAATTTATGTTTACGCTTCCCTTTCGAGATTGTAATGGCCACCACTGGTAAAATTTAAGTCTGTTCCCGTATGCCAGTGTTCGTACACATATGTGTGGAAACAGAATTGCCTTTATTATTAAAGGACTGTTTGCATAAAGGACTTATATGAGCTCTAGATTTGCAAAATTTGCATGCATGTGGCAACTTATTTTTCTGGCCGGGGCAGCTATCCGTTTTATGGTTTCCGCCTGCACAAAGGAGGCAGAGATCAAGTTCCTTGCATCTAGAACGCCTAGATTCATAGGAAGAGTACCTAACACAACGACCCATGAGGTGTCCGTTGACGGTACAAAGTCTACAGTTGGTAACAGACTTGCTGGCCCCTGTAGTAAAATTTTCCAATGTAGAAGCACTGGGTTTGTAAACATTGCTCTTAAAATATTCCTGCCGTGACTTAACTCTATCTTGACGGTGAGGAATAGTATTATTATTTTGGGGTTGCCTAGTTCTTTGTAAGGTTTTTATAACCTCATTATAACTATCAAAAATCTGATTGATTTTTGGATAGTTGTTGTCAAACTTCCTAATTACCTCCTTCTGAAAAATTGGAGGCAATTTGGCAAAAATAATATGGCTCATTAACTCAAAGCCGGGAGAATTTTCATTTAAAAAATACAAGTCAAATGAGGATTTTAATTCCGATAAATCGGCCATGACACCAGATAAAAATTTCCTTACATTTGTAAGTTCTGGATCATATTTGGGACTATAGTCCAATATCTGCCTAAATATTTCATCTATAATGAAAGGCACGTCCAAAAAATTATTTTAACAACTCAATGGCTACGTCATAGTTGTCGTCCTCAAGAGAGAGGTTAGAAATCAACTGTGAAGCGTAGCCGGTCAAAAAACCTTTTAAGAGAGAAAGCTTCACCCTTTTGTTTTTAACCGATGTGACACAATTCTCAAATTGAGCCAAGAAATTCTTGAATTCAAATTTCCCTAACTCCTCTCCCGAAAATTTCGAGCATTGTATTTTCGGCACGTGTGTATACAGGTGTTGTTCTGTAGCGCCATTTTGAACAGGGGAGATGGAGGCAGGGGGAGAAGGAACCGATATCATATTTTCTATATCCGAAATTTTCTCAGACACATACGAAATAAATTCGGCCTCTTCAACTTCCGACTCAAGCAAACCACTGTTCTCCAAGACAATATCTGCTTTATAGGAAACTTCATTTATCTTATTGTTTGCTGAATCCAAGTCAGACATCCATTTGCTAATCACCTCTTGCTGTCTTACGAAATAAGATTTGTTAAGGGAATCTTTACGTATCATAATATCCAATACAGAGGTGATTTTCCTTTTAAGGGACTCTCGCGAGAACAATAAGGATTTAACCCATTTTAAATCTCTAAAGTCGGTCATAATGCCACGGTAAGGAAAGAGGAACACTTCTTCTAAGGGACTTTTTATACGTTACACCGGGCGACCGTATAACACCGTTTGTAACTTTTAAAACTGTAAACAAACAGGCTTAAAACAAGTAGCGAAAGCTATTGAATGAATACACCACAAGCACCAAACGGAAAGCAAACAAAAATACGAAAAAGGCAAATCTAGTTTTTAAGCAAAAGACAAATCATCTCCTTCAAGTCGAGCCACGTCACGTTAAGCCTTATGATCTTCTACTTAAACGCAGGATTTAACCTGCAAAATGCGAATAAAAGTTATCTTAATAATGCCAAAGTAAAGGAATTACTTCTTTTGCAAAATGTTGGGATTTTTCCCGTTGAAAATGGAGGACGAAGCCTCAAGTCCGCTGGAAGATAACTTGGCGGCAATGTACGTGACCGGACAAGAAGAAGTAGACAAACAACATATGTAGATTGAGAAGGATATTTATATAAAAAGAGGGGGAAAAAGAAGAGAAGAAAGAGTTGTTTGCAAAAGAAGTGTCTTTTGCGGACTCACTGAATGCCAGTCATCTGTTAACAGGATTCCTTCAAATGTTCGAAAGGGCCTTATCATTTAGGCCATATGTGCGTAAACGTACGCTAAAAAAAAGGGGGTGCCCGACGCAGCTAGAGGTGTTTCTTGATGGGCTGCTGAAATCAAAGAGGCCGAGGTTTTCAAAATCGGCGCTCTCCAGTGTTTTCTGCAGTGAATGAAACAGTGGTCTGCGATTGGCTGATTTTCATCTAATCACAGGGCACTTATAATTCACTCCGCTTAATAATTCCAATATTAGTGCTTCAGTTAGGGATCCCCCAGCCACCTCCCGGGTCAGCTTATTCTCTAAACGCGTTTCTGCCTTTGCCTTATTACGGGCGAGGCGTTGGGCATACTTGACAGCAAAGCGTCTAACCTTAGCTATAGTTTTAACCCAGTACCTGCTCCCGATTACCGCCCCCACTAGAGACCGTTGGTAAAGCAGAATTACCTTTTCCCAGAAGTCTTATATCTCCAGTTAGAGGGTATTCAACTTCCAGTGTCCATCTAATCTAGGATTTGCGCTTAAATATATATATGGAAAAATTTGGATTGACTACTTTGCTGGAGAGAAGAATGAGAGGTGATATGATTTAGACTTTCAAGATAATTAATGGCATTTCTAACTATGGTAATCATTTTAGTATTTCTCTCAGATCAAGGCAATTTTCAACAACTAGATATGTTTAGTTTTTGGAATAAGTTGCCAGATCGGATTAAGAACAGCAATAACGTGGATCAGTTCAAGATGAAGTTCGATAAATTCAGAGAAAGTGGTAGGAGGAAGAAATTTAGGGGGCACTTTTAAGAGTTATCAAATAAAATATTTAACAGAATTTGATCTGAATATCGATACTGTACTAAATGTGTTTTTTTAACAGTTGACTTGAGAAGATAGTTATAGGGGGATGCTCAAGGAAGCATAACAAACAAATAATAATAATAATAATAATAATAATAATAATAATAATAATAATAATAATAATAATAATAATAATAATAATAATTATTATTATTATTATTATTATTATTATTATTATTATTATTAGATGATAATGCGTTTGGTATAGTCATTTGTTTTGTTTGTTGTGTGTTCAGTTTTGTTTACTACGATCTTTCGACTGTTAACTATTCTGTTTTAAAACTTAAATTATAGAAATGCGAACTTAGCCCGTCACCCTAAAAAATACTTGGAAAAATTTATTTATTTGCTTAAAAACAACAGAATAGATTTTAAAAACATTTATATTAAAACATTGTATGGGCGGGAGAGACATAGCCATATTTAAAAATAGATGTGACAGACCCTACCGCCCCCCACAATAAAAAAGAAAAAGGCTACAAAAGTCGATTTAATTTGATGAAAACAACAGATTCAACAATATATAACAGAGGGAGTCTTTAACGATCCTAATTTGCCGCTACCGAATTGTTCTTGCTTTGTGCAATTTTTCCCCTATTTATTAACTTGCGCCACTTTTACCAGTGTCATTTTTCTGGTGCTATTTTTACCGAGCACCATCGCATATACGTAAAACATTATATGAAAATGGAAGTTTATTAAATCAACTTATTGAAGTTCGTACCACTCGAGGATACTGTCTCGATAATCAGTCCGACAAAGGTTGGGCCGTTGTGGTTCGTTTTTTGCCCTACTTTGTCGGGCTGATGTAATGTTCTGTTCAGTCTCAGGTGGTCCTCCCTCGCAGGTTTTACTTTATCTTTGAGAAAGGGTTAGTTGGTTTGCATATCGCTGGAGGCAGCATTACTGGGGAATGCTGACGGGCTGCTCAAGAATTTTTGCAGGTCAGCGTGTGCTAATCCTAGTGCGTTTACTTTTCTACAACCACAACTAACCTTGTGTCTGGGTTGTGATGGGTTGGTAAATAAAATAAGTTGAATAAACCTGAGGTAACGTGTATTGACTTAAGTGTTCGTGCGTGAAAAAAGATCAACGTTCGCATTTATTCATTTATATATATATATATATATATATATATATATATATATATATATATATATATGGGGGGCGTGTGTGCGTGTGTGAAAAAAACACTAAAAAAACAAATTTAAATACAGGTAAAATTTATCAAGAAACGAGAGATTTTACCGGTTTCGTTCGGATAAACGAACGTCTTAAAAAAAGTGAAGATTTTAAATTTATTCGATAACGGTAAACACATAGAAAAAAGACGAACGCACAAAGAGACATCATTGGAACGCGTTTAACTATTTGAAAAAAGAACAGAACAAGAAAACGCGTGCGGAGAGACGTTAAAATTGGGAAAAAAGACGTTAAAAGTGGAAGGAAAAAAAGTGGAAAAATATGAATGAAGTATAGTAAAAAAGTTACTTTAACCGGTATCTCAGTGGCGCAATATATTGCATTGTTTCATTGCGTTTTTCTTTCATCCCCCATATATATATTGGCTTAAGGAAAGAACAATAAACATAATTTTATTATCGAGTATACCTTGCATTGAACAATCGAAGTTGAAATAAATCTGGACATTCGTACATGTCTATTACTCTTCTTTCATCTATCTTTATAATTGCTCTATCTCGTATATTGAGCGTAAACGACTTCACTATAGGTTCTATCTACTAAAAGTTGGCTTTTAGTTTCATATTTTATTCTATGTATATATATATATATATATATATATATATATATATATATATATATGTGTGTGTGTGTGTGTGTGTGTGTGTGTAAAGATAAATGAAAAAAGAGGATAAATATGTACGAATGACAAATCTATTTCAACTTCGATTGTTCAATGCCAGGTGTACTCGGTAAAAATATTTATTTATCTTTATAATTGCTCTATCTCGTATATTGAGCTGAAACCATTTCACTATAGGTTCTAACCTCTAAAATTATACTTTTAGTTTCATAATTATATATATATATATATATATATATATATATATATATATATATATATATATATATATATGCCAACTCAGTGTTGTCAGAATAATGAGTACCCTTGTGTACCTATTTTCCAGTCTTGAACACCAAATTACAACTTTTATTATTATTTTTTTATTTCTATAATTTCCGATTTTCACATTATAAATAGAAGAATATCACCGGGAAGAAGTTTTATTTGATCTAGTAATTGTTTTTATGTGCCGATCAAACGCTAATCGGCGTTGTTATTAAGCCAATGGTGTAGTAAAAGAAAATTACGATGATTTGAATCAAAGGATGAGGCTTATTACTGATGGCTAGGAAAATCCTACTCCCGTAACAAAATCATGAAGCAAAGCGAAAATATAAAAGTCGGCGAATTCGAAAAAAACTATAATGTTCTCTGTAAGAACTTGCCAATAAGCAACTACAGCACAGATGAAGCAGAATTCTATATGAAGCTTGTGTTTACGGTCATTGAAAAAGGGGGAATCTGTCTTTACTTTATATATAAAATAGTATATGTAATTTGTGTGAGATTGATACTGGCTTAAAACAGAAAATAATGTTCATTGCAATTTCCCGGCTCATTTGTAATATATGTTTGAGATGTTTAATATCGAATGGTAAGAGATGCATCTCAAATTGTGTATTTTCAAAGAGAAATGACATTGACGAAGTGAATGAATGGGCAAAATATTACACATTGATAATGAAATTAAATTTTATTAAATAAATAAGTAGATTTACATTCCATTTTAAAGTCAATATTCTTCAACGACTGAAAAATTTAAGGCGTTGTAAATTATGAAATTCAAAATTTTCGAACTACTATCTGTGCATATTTAAGAAGCAAAAAACAGATGAGCTGAAAGAATCAATAAATCCGACGCGCGGAGGCCACTTGCCAGATGTGACGCGATGGCAGCGTATTTGTTAGAGAATAGAATGCAAAGGTTCTTGATCGATATTCTATCTTCAATTTACTTTTGCTTTGAAATCAACGAGTGTATTTATAATTTGACTTACTATAGTAATCAGAATTAAAAACCAACATTATTTTCATAATTCATTTCAGAATCGCCTGCTTCACTCATTCGTTTTCAAAGTTTTCAATATTCCGGTTACATTATCATAAGTTTTTACTTCATCAAAGCTTAATAGCAGGGATTACCCGGTGTTGCCAGCATGTCAAGTATATGGAACATAACGATATATTATTGATGTGAGGTCTCTACCGCAAATGCAGGCTAGACTGATTGTGTAGGGTTATGGTTAGACTAGACTGGAGGTTTCGTAACACGTAGAAAATTAAAGAATATAGGTGATATATAATTATTTACAACACCTAACATTGAGACACTGAAAAAACAGCAGTCTTCGTCTGTTCACGCGTATTTAATTCATACAAATAATCATTAATCTTAACTTTGAGTTGATTTTGGAAGAAAATATATGAAGGAAATGTAAATATTTGCAAAACTCTTTCATTATTGTTATATTTTATTTCAAGAAAAAAGTAAAACCGGATACTGTTTAATGAAGGCATCCCCCACACTAAATATTTCGTTTAGTCATATTTCACGAGACCTTACTTCTTACAGATAGATTTCTATAGAAAATATAAATTCGCTATTTCTATAAGATTCTAAGTGAAACAAAACATCATGTGTGTAAAAAAATTAATTTTGCGATATGTTGATTTTTTAAAGACATTAATGTAATATTTGAGGCATTTAATATCCTGGGATTTATTAAACATTTTATAATATTTATTCAATATTTCTGCTATAAAAATATTTAAAAGAAAGTAAAAAAAAATCATGTCAATATCCCGCTCAAAATATATGCGTAAAATAAAAATCGATTATCAAATAAATAATATTTAAATATATATTTTTAAATCAATATTCCAGAAAAGTGTCTAATATTGTTTTAATGTGTTGCATAATAAAAACTCAAATGAAAACAAATCCTGTTTGCATTTTTCAAAAATATCAAAAAATCTATCCATGAACTTTTACTAAAATACAATTAAGTAACAGTTGTGGTATTATCTGAAGACTCTATTACGAAACTCATTTTTTTAGACGTCGTTTAAATCATATGCTAACAGAATTTATACGTAATAAATACGTAACAATTCATACAACAACTAATTTTTTACAATATCATTAATGTATTGTATGAATTGCGCATTTTAAATTTATAAATTAATGCTTGAGTTTTTTAAAATGCGATTTGCTTTTATATAGTTTTTCATAAAAATGTTTCCGGTATTATTCCAAAGAATAATGGTTTTACTTTACATAAATATTAAACTAATTTCAGAGACATGTACATAATTTTAAACTGAATTGAAGTGTTTGAAAAAAAGAAGCCGAGTGACGAGTCAGCCTAGTGTCACCTTCAAGTTGGTTTAGTTCTTTTTCATAGATTGTGTAGTCTACATTCTCCGTTGGTCAGAATATTTGTCGTCTTAACAATTATTTAGACTACACAATATTCTAACCAACAAGCAATTTACATATAATAAAATACGTGCATCAACATAATTATGTAAAGTTTGTTGTAATGAGATATTTCTTATATTTTTATTTGCTAAATTTAAGTACACTCTAATTTTTGTTGCTCTTATATTTCTACTGAAGTTCTATTGTCTATAATTATGACGAAGAGGTCAATTTAAATGAACTAGTCGATTATTGAAGCGAAGATAAAAAGGTAGCTTCCAAAAACTATGATCTTTCCACTAGCAACAGTTAACACCAATTATGCCTAGCAGACATCAGTTAATTGTGAAGCAAGCGAAACGATAATCGATGCTTCAGTTCAAATAATATAATATGATTGAACAATCGATGATCGAGAAATGAGTTGTTTTTGTCGATATCTGTAGTCACTTCATATGATGAACTGTTTTCTCTATCAATGACAAGGTGCATATTCACAGGCATTGAGAAACCTTTTTTACCTGTTGATGATCCCCTTAGAAAAAAGGATAATATACGAAATAAAATTAAAAGATAATATATAGAACTATGAGCGTTCGGATATGTCGTTTTTCTCCAGTTAACTTCCTCAATGTCAACAGCAGTTACCAATCAGTAACAATTGCAAAGTTAATGTAATTAATTTTATAGTCACGCCCTCTTGATTCGTAATTGGGAGGTGACAGTGGTTAAGTGGATAACGACACGGAGTGAAGACCTGGGTGTTCCAAGTTCGAATCCAGTCGGTTCCACAGTATCACTTTCACTTAGGGATGTTAGCAACCCTCTCGTGGTCCTTCTCGTGCGTACCCGATGTCTTTTCAGAAAGATTTCTAACTAGAAAAACATCGGGGAAACTAATGCCAACACTAGAATCATCTGATTCACACGAAAGAAGAAGATTCGTAATACGTGCAGAAAATTCACGGTTTAGTTCTCTATTGTATGGGGAAATATCAAATCTGGCAATCTTTAACTCACGACTTGTATAAAATTAGCAGATCAAATGAACTCGTTTGTCTAAATGAAATTCAATAAAGAGGAATATAATAGAAAAAATTAAAGGAGCTCATCCGGATTTGCTCATGAATCAAATAAGAACATATTCAAAAATGTTGTTAATTAAAATGTTGATAGTACATTACCAGCACTATCAATGTTCCGACTGGATTCGAGATTGTCACTATTTCTCATAATACGAACTTATATAATTATAAAGTAAAAATAATAATTTTCCATTATTTCACGAATGTTTAACAGATAGTGAAGTATAGAAAGCCACATTAGATAACGATCTTAATATTGACGAGAACGTATACATAGGTGATACAGAACATTCAATTAAAAAGTAGTTGATTCCATTCAAGAATGAAAGATATATAATAATATTGCATTATCTAAATATGTATGGGAGCAAAAACGTCAAAATATAAATAATAATATAGATTGGAAAATCGTCAAGTTAGTAAATCAATATAAACGATAGAAACTGTAAATTATGTTTCGCGGAAAATAGTAAATGATAAGTCATAAATACCAAATAAAAATATTAAATGAAAAACAAGAGGTTGGTCGTTTTTATTTTATTTTCGGAGACGCGACTAGTATCGTGTTTTCAAAAATGTGTCTGTCCTGCGTTTATAATGAGAGGAAGGGGATAACGGAACTTAGCGTGATTGCATGTATTCGGTATGAGGGCAGGGTTGTATAGATAGTAGATCGGACGTTCGCTAATTGGCGTCATATAGATCAGGACGAAATAGGTTTAATGACTACGTGTGTGTATGTGTGGCTAAGTTTGTTTTGTTTTTGTTTATTTAATTATATATTTTTCTTCGAAGACGGGTTAAGAATGTTACAAAGTATATAATATATATATATATATATATATATATATATATATATATATATATATATATATATATATATATATATATATGTATATATGTGTGTGTGTGTGTGTGTATGTGGGTGTGGTGGTAGTAAACTCAATATCGTGTATTGCCATCGCTTGTTTATTTGAATCACACGTGATTATATCGAATATAGTTTTTCAAGCCCGCCAGTATTTACAGACATGCTGTCGTATACAAGATGTTAATTGGCTACTATTTTGTTTAATTTTACTTATTCTATCTCCATAGATTATCTTATGTCGTTTAAAACCTGGCACAGATTGGCAATCTTTACCGCATTGGTTGCAAGTTTCTATCCCTTGAAAAAGATAATTCACGGGTTATTTTCGGAGATGACTGCAACTATGACTTGGAGTATCTGCTTTTCTCAGACCCAATCGTAATCATTTTATTTATCATTATTCAGGATCCTTTTCTAACATCTGAGATTATCATCCCTACGTATGTAGGTAAAAATAATTTAATATTATTTATTTAAAATTAATATTGTTATAAGTCCCTTTAATAAGATTAAAGTTGAGCCTTGCTCTTGGAAGTTAAAAATATACTGACACGTAGCTGTAAGGCCTATGTTGACAACATTCGTAGAATTTTTAGTCATTTTTTCTCGATATGCCGCCTTTCGCATGAATAGAACTTACATTCCCTTCTTGAATGTGGTAATGTCCCGTGGCTTAATGGTTACAACGCTTGATTACGGAGCGTATGTAGGTAAATATAATTTAATGTTTTTTTTATTTAACACATACAATCTTTAAAGGCAATAAGGAATGCCATAGCCAATTATAAAACAAAAAGTGTCGGTGCATGTATTATCGGATTAACATCCTCTATTTTATCAACAAACGGCGTAAACACAAAAACAAAAACCAACCCGAATTCATTTCAACAACAAAAGCTCAAACTGTGACAATAAAAATCCATTCATGCAGGGTCCATTTAATTGGTAAGGATGCGTAAACCCCTAGAAAAAACGGATAAACATGAAAAAATGAATGAAAGTTGAATGAAAGATAAGGCATGCATAAGAATAAAACGTAGCTTAAAAGTAACACAAAATATTCATATATTTACAAATTACAGAGCATTAAGTGTTCATTTCAAGTGTCCAGTTATAGAAACAGGAATGCTCATTGCTTGTAATTTATGAATGTGTATGTATGTGAGTCTAGCTATGTGTCGAAGTGTGTCAATGCGCGTGTCGCCTTTTCTTCGTGGTTGTACGAATGTGTATGCGTGAGAGTTGATAATTAGTTTAGGCATTTGTATGCGTATGGGTCTTCGTCAGTAGTGTGCGGATGTATGCGTTGAAGAATGATAGGAATGTAAACCTTTGTGTATGTGTGTGGGTGTGCGTTTAGTACTCAACCGACGCGTTGGCACCCCCTTCGAACCTATATTGTCTGTTAAGTGTCCAATACGCGAAGAGGGAAAGGGAAAAGAGGCAGATTTTGTTTCGCGGTCTGCTTTTATATTGTTTCATAGTGGTTTGGCGAACGTAGTACAGAGCACCACACGTGATCAACATTTTTATCTTTTTGCGTCTTTTTGTTCGACTGTCTGGGAGCTGATTTTTATGGCCTCAGTTTGAACTTTTATTGTTGAAGTAAATTCGGATTGGTTTCGGTATAGTGATAAAATAGAGGATGTCAATCCGATAGTATCTCATCCTGTTTGGCCCTATTTTATTCTTATAAAAGCTTTCCAAATATTCTTTAGAATACAGCACAATATTATATATATATATATATATATATATATATATATATATATATATATATATATATATATATATATGATATAAATACAATGACAGTTATTATGTTATTATTAAACGTAAATTCCAAGAATTCTGTCTGTTAACTCAATATAAATAGCTAGTGAATTTAATATCTACACAATTTGTCCAAAAGTCAAAGCTAAATATAATATTGAGTCTTAATTTGTGTTATCTCTTCGTGTCATCATCATCGTCAGGATAACTGTTCGTAAATGTTACAAAAGAACACTTTTATAAAAGAAAACTCTAAGCCTCGCGGTGTTCGTAAAAAATACTACTTAAAAAATAACATTTGTAATATGAGGTCAAGTAATAGAAAACTGTAATCGCGATGTTGTTACTAAAAAACTGCGTTACTTTTTATGGAAAGTACTCCACTTGATGTAAGGAGCTAAAAATTAAACAAAAAACGTAGTGTTTTTTATATTTTTAGCTTATTTATTTTTAATTAAAAAATTTTTTTACAAAATTTTTATTTTTAGCTTCATTTTTTTAAATTAAATTATTTTTAAATCTTTAGCTCACTTTTTTAGAGTCAACGGTAAGTTGATAGATTTTGACCCACAAAACAGCAATTCTTCCCCCTTTTCAGAAACATCGCTCATGGAATGTGAGGACTAAAGGACAAAATAAGGGAAGCGAGAGTTACGAGGCTGCCGAAAGTGAACCCAAGTTAGTCACTTTCTACTATCCTAACGTAGACAACTGTAAATTGGCAAATGGATTTTACGAATTAAAACGAATTAGAATTATTTTTGAAAGCGAATTATTTAAATCTTAAAATAATTACTTAAATTCTTGAACCTTTTTTAAATATATTCTTCACTGCGATGTTATTTGTTAAATTTTATGTGTTTTGTATACACCAAAGAAAATCTATTCAAAAAGTCATTTTGTTTCTTCACATTCTAGCATATTTCCGTTATTATATGGACCTCGCTGATCATTGCCCCCAGTGACACCATTTGGAATCGAAGGAAAATCTAATGCCATTATATGATTCCTCGAGAAAAGTAACCTTTATTGAAACTTTATTGCAATGTTCGATCTGATAAAATATCGATTTATTATAACAAACAAATAAACATTGACTTTTATATATAATATATTAGCAGCAATTTTTTTTTAATTTCTTAAAGAAAATCGAAAAGAATGGCAGTCAGATAAGAAGCGAAACATTTTCGCTTTGTGAAAAAATATTGTTGAACACAACAGTCAAATCAGAAGGTATTGCCGATTATTTGTTTGTCTACAAGAGGATCCATGTAAGAATTTGTTAAAAATATTTGAAATTTCCTAAAATATTGGTAGAGATGCACTTTTCACCTTTGATTGTTCTCAAGGTTGATGATGAAGCAGATACACGGATAAAACAAATGGGGAAATAGCAAGCGTAAATATTTTCAAAGAATTTTGAAAACATTTGAAAGAAATTACTCCGCTCTTGTGCTACGATGTGAAAAGTGCAGCAGTGACTATTTTGCTACGGTTGTATAGCTAATAATAATGATACAAATATAGTCTGATAAACTTACAGCAGAAAAACTTTGTAACATACGTTCTATTGATTAAACTTTCATTGTTTACAGTTAGCGTAGGAATAGAAGAAAAATTAAATTGGCTACTTTTTGACTTTGAAGTATTTTTAAATAATTTTTAGTTCCTTAAATCAAGTGGATTTATGCTTTGTCTGGAGCAACGTCCATAAAAAATAAACTAATATGTGGTATCCATCACCTTTTAAGCCGAATTATCTGTCTTGGATTTTCGTGATGTATGGGAACCCCTAAAAACCGTTACTGTTTCAAGTGTGTCTTTCTGTCCTTAGTATATTGATAACAGTAAGTCTCGTTTTGGGTAATAAAATAGTTTTAATCAACTGCAATGGTGATTAAGTATTTCAGGAAAACATCACTGGTTCGCTTTCCACGCGACGCATTTGCATCTCGGCTTGCTGAGAGCTACGCACATGATTAGGCTGTCTTTTGTGGAATACACAACTATCACATGAATCCAAATTCAGCGGTCTTAACTTTAGCCACGGTTTTTTTCATTTGTTAAACCATTTGTTTAATTGAGTTATCTTTGGAATCATTTCTAGCATCCCTGTAATCATTGATCCATTTACAAAGTGTTATTTTCTGAAGAACACAAACCTTATAAATGTTTGCAAAATATAAATGATACGATTAATACGTACAATCTTAATTGGAACAATTTACAATGGGAACACATTTTTATACCACACTTTATAATAAGCACATATATTCTGAACAAGTATATCAACCGAAAACTGTATTAAAACCTTCTCATATACATCAAAACAATTAAATTACAATTGTAACTAATAATTGATTTATTTTTAATATGAATTTGCATGTATAAAGCGACAAGTTGGATTTTTTAAGTAAATTATATAGAAAATATATACGTGAAATAGTTGCCGGATTAATAAGTTTTCTTTAAATTGTTTTCGTTTTCAATAATATTGTTTAAAACTAACCACACAATTAGTGTTTTGATTTTACAGATATGTGATAACACCAGAATTGTACAAGTTGTATGCAATCATAAAAGTGTTGAATTAGATAAAGTTATCAAATGTAACTGTGGACGATAACACCGAATACATGAATGATGATACTGAAAGAAATCACAAATGAAAATTTGTTACACATTCAATTTGAATCTGTTGTTGATGAATCCCTCCAAGAAGAACAGAACCTAAAAGAGTTCTTAGATGCTGCTGAGACACTAAAAGATAAAATGTTAACTATTGAAAAAGATGTGGGCAACAGACTTTGATTCAAATTCATTCTTGATGGGTTAATTAACTCATATATAAGTAAACATAAGCAAAATGTTGTTCAAAACTAATTAGCTCCAGAGTGACAACTTTAGTTTTAACTTTATGGATTTACGTTGACAAAAAACTATTGTAAATTACAAATTATTTTTGTAGCAATGATGATAATATTTATGTACTTTTGTTATACATTTAAATGAATATTTCAAATATTTTTTGCAGTTTTCCCTCTGGTTTATTAATATTTATTGTGTTTACTTATTCATTACAAGTAACACTCGTCAATTTCCTATAAGCACCTTAATAGAAAAAGATTCAATTCATATTCAAGGGTATAGGTTGCTACTTTTAATTGGAACAACCCTAAAAATTATAACACAAGTTGAGAACGTAACCTGTTCCAATCAAATGGTTTACCTGTATTTTCATATTTTGTTAAGAATTTGATAGTATTTTTCTCTTAAAAATCGTGTATACGCATACTGCTCAAAAAGCCTTTTTAAAAATACACCATAGCTACGCAGGAGTTTAGTAATTATTTGGATTATATGTACGTAAACACTGATTATTGATACTTATTTCATTTTGTTTGGGTTTTTTGTTGTTTTTTTCTGGAATTAATTCATGCAGTCGTATACAATAGAATTTGTCGTAGAACATTTTGATTTCCCTTTCTCGATTCTCGCTCATTATTTCTATTTTTATTTAGTAACTACATTTTTTATACTTACTTCTGTTTAAAATTCGGTATTTATGCAGACTACGTTTACAGATTTGTTGGTGTACCATGATTTTGTTTGCCGTTAATTTTTCATTAGATTTGTTTAAAACTGCCCGAATCAGGCGGCCGGCATACACAAGTTGAAAACTATCCTTGTTTTCGAATTATCAATATATATATATATATATATATATATATATATATATATATATATATATATATATATATATATATAAAGTAGAAAGGTATACTCAAAAAAGAATAAAGTGGAAATACCAGCAGAGTGCTCAATTAAATTAAATTAAGAGCGTAATATTTTTATTTTTTAATACAGATTTTAATCAGACATGGACCAGTGGTTTCTGACAAGAAAAGGGTTTTAAATCCCCTATTCCGTCTTCTTCAGCATAGTCTGAAATAGTAAATGATGGAATTTCTTTCTCTCTTTTCTTTCTTTCTTCTTTTCTTTCTCTCTGGTTCTTTACTTCTATATATAGAATCTCTTACTTAACGGTTATTTTTCTGACTTAGCGTCTGGCCGGCCCCTCATTTCAATTTCTTTGTCCAGAGCGTTTTATAACGGTTATAAATGTTTTTTGAAGAAATTCCATCATTTACTATTTCAGACTATGCTGAGGAAGACGGAATAGGGGATTTAAAACCTTTTTCTTGTCAGAAACTGATTAAAATTTGTATTTAAAAATAAAAATATTACGCTCTTAATTTAATTTAATTGAGCACTCTGCTGGTATTTCCCTTTTATTCTTTTTTGAGTATACCTTTATACTTTATATAGCCCCTACCAGGAATTACAATTATATATTGTTAGCCCAGTAGTTGGGCACTCTCGAGGAATATACCAATATCACAGATTACACGGTAAACCTGGAATTACAACATTTTACCAGATCATTCAAAGGAAATGGATATTCACCACCTCGGATATTCTACAAAAAACATCCCAATATTAAGTAACCAAGACTACACTAGGACACTACTCACTAAGATCGTCGAAGTAATTCGGAAAATGAGATGGAAAGTCCTAAATGCTGACGGTATATTTGCAGAAAAAAACTACTACGGTCTGAAATCGAGCAAATACCAACCAAAAGTTGAAATGTTGTAGAATTTCGAAAGAGACCTGCTTAACATTACACATAATCTTCGTTTCACAAATTACACAAACCCATTACAGTTGAAACTCACCTCTGACATAAAAAAAACTCAATAAGCTGAGAAAAGACAATTACTCATTCGTTTTTTCGGACAAAACTAAAAACATATATAAAATGAAAAATGAAATGAAGACATCCCTCACTAAAAGCGCCATTACTACAAATTACCAATTAGCAAAAACTAGCACATACACAAATATTAACAAAAAAGCATCAGATTTAACAACTAAATTAGGAATTGAATATAGAGCAAATATTTTAACTAAAAATAAGGCTTTCATTACTCTTAAGGACCATAAAGATAGTTTTAATATTAGACCCTCTTGCAGACTGATAAACCCAGCAAAAAGTGATATTAGTCTAGTTAGTAAAAGTATTGTTAAAAGCATAGTTAGCAAAATTAAACTTAAATCAACACTCAGTCTGTGGGAAAACACTAATTCTGTATTAAAATGGTTTAGGAATATTAAAGATAAAAATGTATGTAAATTCACACAATTTGACATAGTAGACTATTACCCCTCATTTACAAAAGATATCCTCGATAATGCTCTTAACTACGCACTAGATTACACAGATATAAGTCAGTTAGAACGAGATACCATCCTAAATGCCAGACAACCCATTCTTTTCTTCGAGGGAAGGGCCTGGGTAAAGAAATCGGATCCTGAGGACCCTTTTGACGTTGCAATGGGCGCCCACGATAGTGCGGATATATGCGACCTGGTAGGACTTGATATCTTACACACACTCAAAATTAAGTTTCCCGACCACTTCATCGGATTATACCGAGATGACGGGGTCTGCCTTTCACACAATAAAAACGGACATATTCTAGATACATTTAGGAAAGACCTCATTCAAACCTTCAAAAGTTTAGGCTTTAAAATCACTATCACTACTAATTTAAACCAAATAGATTTCCTCGATTCTACTCTTAACCTCAAAAATAATACTCACAAACCCTACCATAAACCGAATGAATCACTTCAATATATCCACAAAAACTCATGCCATCCACCATCAATCCTCAAAAACCTTACTAAAAATATTAGCCTTAGAATTTCAAACCTCTCCTCCAATTATGAAGTTTTCACACAGGCCGCTCCATATTATAATAAAGCCCTCCGCGACAGCGGATTCCACGATGGAATCTCATACATCCCAAACCAGAATATTCCACAGAACAACAGCCGCAAAAGGAGGAGATCGATTATCTGGTTTTCGCCGCCCTTCTCCAGCAGAACAAAATCAAGAGTAGGTCATATTTTTTTCTCTTTATTAAACAAACATTTCCCTCCAACACACAGTTTACATAAGTTTTTCAATAAAAACACTATCAAGGTCAGCTACTCAACCATGCGGCCTATAAGGAGTTACATCACCAAAGAACAAAGCACGGCAGTCGACACCGGATGCTCATGCCAAAATAAAAATTCTTGCCCCCTCGAGGGAAATTGTAAAGTTGACTCAGTTGTATACAAAGCTGTGGTTACGAGTCAAACTGATAACAGTACAGATGTATACTACGACATGACACAAGGTTCCTTTAAACAAAGGTATTATTCACACCTATATTCCTTTAGAAACAAAGATCGCGCAAACACATCTTTGGCTAAACGAATTTGAGAACTAAAAGAAGAAGGAACTCCCTTTTCTATAAATTGGAAAATCATAGAGAGAAAACCCATTTATTCACCTATATCTAATGTTTGCCATTTGTGTAATGCTGAGAAGTTCCATATTTTTAAGGCCATCATGAACCCAAACCCCAGATGTTTAAATGTGCGCGATAAGGTTTTTAAAGGCTGTATACATCGTAAACAAGCACTCCTTATTTATTGGATGGGTCGAGTGAATTAAGCCTAACTAGAGCCCTACATACATTTTTCAGACACTTATATATTTCTACTGCAGACTTCTCGTTCCACGAACCTGATCACAGTTCTTTTTTCTCCACTTTTTTCCCTCTTTCTTCTTTGAATTTTTAAATTTTTATATTTTATTTTTCAAATTTTCATATTATATATTGATTTTTATTTATATATTGATTTTTGATTGATTATTGATTTTTTATTTATATATTGATTTTTTATTTATACATGCATACATATGTATGTGCATATGTATGTATATATATATATATATATATATATATATATATGCATGTATATATGTGTGTGTGCACATACGTGTGCGTATGCATATATTTATTCTTTGATTTTTTTATATATTGATTATATATTTATTTTTTATTTTTTATTTTTTATTTTTATTTATATATTTATTTATTTATTTATATATTGATTTTTTTATTTTTTATTTATATATTGATTTTATTTATATATCGAATTTTTATTTATATATTGGTTTTTTTATTTATTTATATATTGATTTTTTTATTTATATATTGATATTTTAATTATATATTGATTTTTGATTTTTGATTTATATATTATTTATTTATATATTGATTTTTTATTTACATATTTATTTATATTTATATATTTTTACTTTAATTTGACATGTATTAATTGAAACCATCGTGATTTATATATATACATATATATATTTTATATAATAATAAATAGTTACCTCCCCTGCTTAGATAATTTAATTAATTAGAGTTACGTACCTTATACTATGCTCTAAATATAAATATAAATAAATAATTTTTATTTACTCTTAATTAATAATTTTTTTTATTATTATAAATTTAATTTCACTTTAATTTATTTTCCTTCTTTCCTTCTTTCTTTCTTTCTTTCTTTCTTTCTCTCTTTTCTTTCTTTCTTTCTTTCTTCTTTTCTTGCTCTCTGGTTCTTTACTTCTATATATAGAATCTCTTACTTAACGGTTATTTTTCTTACCTAGCGTCTGGCCGGCCCCTCATTTCAAATTATTTGTCCAGAGCGTTTTATAACGGTTATAAATGTTTTTTGAAGAAATTCCATCATTTACTATTTCAGACTATGCTGAAGAAGACGGAATAAGGGATTTAAAACCCTTTTCTTTTCAGAAACCACTGGTCCATGTCTGATTAAAATCTGTATTTAAAAATAAATATATACATATATATATATATATATATATATATATATATATATATATATATATATATATATATATATATATAAAGATAGATGAACGAAGAGTGATAAACATGTACGAATGTTCAGATTTATTTCAAACTTCGATTGTTCAGTGCAAGGTATATTCTGTAATAAAATTATGTTTATTATTCTTTCCTTAAGCCAAGGCTTTTACAAGATCGAGATCTTATCACCAGAGGAATTATACAGCTAGATAAGTTGGCAGTATGAAAGCCAAAATTGAACATTTGAAAAAATATATTATTAAGAAAATGGAGGGTGAAAAAAGTTCGTGTAAAAAGATATTGGGTTTGTCCAGATGGTACTTGTTGGTAAGGTGTCCAATGGATGGAGATTTAGATGGAGAAGAAAAAGTCTCGTCAAGGCAGCATAGGGAAGTGCTAAAAATGAAGTAAATCCAATAGTGAGATGTTGAGTTCAAATCGTAGATAGAGCGCACTTAAACGGAATTAAAATGAAGAAATCGGGCCATTTTAAACAGTACTTCCTGGCCCGAATTAGAATCGTAAACGAATGACATTAGCAGTGAAATATTGAGGCAGTTCTGAGAAGAAGTCCTTAAGTTAAAAACAAGGTCAAATTGGAGATGGGTTGAAAAAAAGGGATGTACGGCAGAAGGAGTTGAAATAGCCATGACTGCTGCTGGAAGGGAATAGGGAGAGTGGAGGAAGGGTTCTGGTGATAAGGTTACTTTCGGTATATACTAGATCCGATGCTAGTAGGGATTTGGCCGTAGGTAAAGAATTAGGTCATTGAGTGTATATATCATTTGAGAAAGAAGAGAGGGGGCGTGATTAAAACGAGTTCTGAGCGAAAGACAAAAATAATTTCGAAAGTTTAAAAGAGTTTCCGATGGGAAAAGTTAGGGTTCCAGTGATTGGGAATCTGTAGTTTAAATGTTGAAAATGTATTTAGCCGGGCAAAGGCATAGTTTTACATAGTTAAAAAAGTTAAAAGTACTAAAGAGTTTAAAAGGGATTCCCAGTTGGTAAAGAATATAATTAAATAAGACAAGTCACAAAAGTAAAATTAGATAATTAAATAAACATAAAAAATAAATAAGTAAAATAAACTCAATGAAGGAAAGAATAATAAACATAATTTTATTACAGAATATACCTTGCATTGAACAATCGAAGTTTGAAATAAATCTTGACATTCGTACATGTTTATCACTCTTCGTTCATCTATCTTTATAATTGCTCTATCTCGTATATTGAGCTTAAACCATTTTACTATAGGTTGTATTCATTAAAAGCTCACTTTTAGTTTCATATTTATTCTATATATATATATATATATATATATATATATATATATAGTACATGTATTGTATTAGTTTCTGTAGATGAAAACTCGTTGAAACTCAAGTGTTTATGAAAAGTGCTCAATAGCAAGTAGAGCTGTTCTTAAGTATAAATTTTTATTTATACAAACATTATTGGTTACATATGTGCATACATGTTTCGGTAGTAGTCTTCACAGAGAGTCAACTTTTTCAGACTAAAGAAGACCGAGATATTAGATGGATTTGGAAAACTTTCCCTTTAAATAAATCTTTTTGGGGGATAGCCTATGTTTTATAAATTAGTATCGGATTACATACTTTACTTATTAACTCTTTTAATTAGTTTCTGTCCTTTTTAATTCTTTTTTATTACCTGCCTTCTTATTCTTTCCTTTTTCTGTTGTTTTATTACCTAATCAGCCTGGATTCCTTTCTTCTCTATTTAACACATCAATTTTTTAATCTATTTACAAACCTATTCAAGCATAAATATCTGATCTTTATATAAAATACACACGTATATATATATATATATATATATATATATATATATATATATATATATATATATATATATATATATATAAAATATATAAAGATAAATGAAAGAAGAGAGATAAAGATCTACGAATGACAAATCTATTTCAACTTAGATTGTTCAATGCAATGTGTACTCGGTAAAAACATGTTTATTTTTCTTTCCTTAAGCCAAGGCTTTTCAAAGATTAAAATATGTTTTACACGCATACTCTTACTCGCTATTAGTTTATATTTTTTTAAATTTTGAATGTTGGCTTTTCCACTGTCAACTTATCCATTTATGTAATTCCTCTGACGATAAGATTTCAATTTTTGGAAAGCCTTGGCGTAAAGAAAGAAAAATAAAAATCTTTTTTACTGAGTACACCTTGCATTGAACAATCGAAGTTGAAATAGATTTGTCATTATTACATCTTTATCTCTCTTCTTTCCTTTATCTTTATAATTGCTCTGTCTCGTATATTGAGCTTAAACCATTCCACTATAGGTTCTATCCTCTAAAAGTATACTTTTAGTTTTATATTATATATATATATATATATATATATATATATATATATATATATATATGTGTGTGTGTGTGTGTGTGTGTGTGTGTGTGTGTGTGTGTGTGTGTGTGTGTGTGTATCTTACAACCACTACATTATATAAACATATATCGGGAAATATATTTTTATAATCAATGAATTCAATTCGAAAAATGGTTATTTTTTTACAAGTTTTGTTCGATTAAAAAAAACTGTATTTCATGTTTTTGCTCGTGTATGATGGTTTACATCTCACCCTAAAAAAAATGTTTACTATTTTTTGTTAGATGTTGTTCAACACTAGACTTCTCTAGTGTAAAGCATCTTTACCACTTTCATATACACTTTTTACGCTCTTTTTTCATTAACATAATTTAAACTTTTAACACGAGTTTGTATGAAATAACGAAATATAAACTAGTTGGCTTTTTCTTTCTATTTCTCTCTGAAGAACAGCTACGAATAAATCATCTTCTATCGTAGTTAGCACCATCCTATTTCATTGTAATGAGTCATTTACGATAGTGTCGCTGCTATATGATGCCTGACCCTAAGACAATATTGGGCCCAGCATTGTCCGATTTAATAGATGTGTATCTGCATAAAACAAGACGATGGTCTGAAAGGCGAAAATCGATTGCGTTGGATTCTCTCGCTAATCCGCTTCGGGTCATTGAAAGCAAAAACCTATGATCGCAGCTCTTAACCATTCTAGGCTGTCATGACAACGTCTGCGAAAGAAGCAAAGATTTACTAAAACTAAATAAATACAATGGCGACAGACTTGCTTATCTCATAGACCTAAACAGTTGAACTGATAAAGCACACATCTTGTGAAAAGATTGGAAAAACTGACCCCCATTTTTAAACAATGATTAAAAGTTCCAAATCGATAAAACCAAAAAAACACAAAACTTTATCCAAGTTCGTCGGTTCTGATGGCTCGGTAAGCCAAGACGATAACATTTTTGGAACGCATTTCAAGGCAGGAAGAAGTCATCTAAAATGAAATGATTGAAATGGTTTTCATTTTCATCGTGACACATGTTTTCTCTTGTCAGTTCAACTGTAGCTATAAACTACTTTGGCTTGTCAGAAGCTAACAGACTGGACTTCAATAAAATAGTAAATCTAACGATTTCATTAAATGTATTCTTCAGCTACTGAAATATTGATATTGTAAAAAGGCTTATATTATTTCAATAAGACAATTTATTTGGCAGACATTTTCAAAAATTGAAAACAATTTTAAAGATAGGAAAAATAACATTTTGACAGTCATTTTATTCAAAACGTTTTTAGAAATTGGTAAAAGAACTTTAAACATGCCATTGGGCCTCGTCATTTGCTATTAATGTTATTTAAACATGCCATTGGACCTCGTCATTTGCTATTAATGTTATTTAAACATGCCATTGGACCTCGTCATTTGTTGTTAATGTTTTTATTAGTTAAAATACTACTACTTCTACTACTACTACTACTACTACTAATAATAATAATAATACTATTAATCGCCTCAAATATAAAAAAAGTACTCGAACTTCCTATTAAAAAGGGTCTAGAAACGCAACTAGAATCTTTATTAAAGATATAGGAATAGAACTCGGCAAAGAAACAGTTAAACTGGAAACTAAAAAAAGAAAAGTAAAATAAAAAAGAACCACCTACCTTGAAAACTCATAAGACATAACAAGTACATTTTTCATTTTGCTTAGAAATGACGTAGAAAAAGACACTTGAAAAGAGAAAAGGAATAACTACTGCCAGCTGCACAGAATAATGTGATTAGAATCAAGATGAACAAGACCCGTGAAAAGCAAATGCAGACTCTCTGTACAAAAGGCGCTTAGCAGTAAACCATATAATGAACGAATGCAGAAACCTGGTCGCAAAGCAATATAAGGTAAACATGATTGGATTTATAAGGTAGTCAACTAGTAGTTGGGACTTTAAATTATTAATAATAATAATAGGACGAACTACATTAAAGCTAAAATAGATAAAACCCAGGAAAATAGTAAATGCAGATTGTGTGGACAAAGAGTCGAAACAGTACATTATATAATAAGTGAATGTAGCAAACTATCTCAAAAAGAATACAAGAACCAACATGACTGTGTGGGGAAAGCAGTACACCGAGAACTGTGCAAACAACTGAATTTCGAATACGCAGACAAATGGTACAAATATAAACCAGAAACAGTGCTGGAAAACGAAAAGCAGAAAATCATCTGGGATATGGATATACAAACAAACTCATACAAGCAAAGCCAAACCAGATGTGATAATAATCACCAAGAAGAAAAAATCTTGCAAAATCGTAGACTTCGCCGTTCCAGCAGCCGACATAGTGAAAATCAAAGAAACGGAAAACGAAGCAAATACACGACGCTAGCCAGAGAACTGAAAGGAATATGGAGCACGAAGAAAGTCAGTATAATACCAATAATCTTTGGAGCACTAGAAACAATTTCAAAAAGCCTGGAAAAAAGACTGGGAGAAATTGGAATTAAAGGGATGATTGGAACTATACAAAGGACAGCAATGATCAAAACAGCTACAATCTTAAGAGAAATCATTGAATGCGGAAATTAACCAGCATAAGCTACGAAGAGTTACACAGAATCTAACACAGGAAGAAAACAAAACCACAGAAAGAACACATCACAAACAAAGAAACAGAAAATGCAAGAAACATCACTTTATAAGCCCCCCCCCATAAATTACACCGGCCTCAACTTACACGACACAAAAATGAACCAATGAACAGAAATAGCAAGAAACACCATCAGCTCCCCGCTCCCATCCCCCACCCCCCAAAAAAATGGTACCAGCCTAGGCTGACACCACACAAAATATGTGCATAGGGTCAAGGAGGATGAGAAGACCGAGGAGGGACAGCACAAACCAAACCTCCACTGGAAGTGCAGAGACTGCTGGGACCTTGGGGAGGCTTATTGCCACCCAAATCCCAGAGACGACAAATGGTCCTTACCAGCGAGAAATCAATGGTAAACGACTGTTGTTATACTGCAAGTTTATTTGCGGTGGCCATCGAAAAGAGGTGGAGACTACTGGAAATCTGGGGAGACTTGTAGTCACGCAGACTCCATGGAATACCACCGGTTGTCGGTGAGCAATCACTGATGATCTGTGTGAGCACTCCTCGTGAGTAAATAATAATAATAATAATAATAATAATAATAATAATAATAAATAAGTAAGTTAGTTACAATGACTAGTTTGGTATTGCCTGTAAATAGTATGCTTGGCCGGACACAAATATTTAAAATTGACTTTAAAATAATAAAAGATGAATAACTAAGTAATTCAAAAATATACTAGATTAATTTCGTAATTTTTCAAACCGATTAATTGTCTTTCCAAATCAAAACGAATCAAAGAATTAAAATTAAATATTTCAACAAAGGGAAGCTTTGTGATATTTATATCATCAAACGACACAACTCACAACTTTGAGGAGACTGAAAACTTTTTAATATGAAAAGTGGAAAATATCATGAGAATACGTTAGTCCTCCAATAATCACGTAATGTCATTTATTAAATAACAGATTAAATATAACGTTGATATCGATGTGAAAGGATTGATTATATTAAAGGTATTATATTAAAATTACTTTAAATTTATTAATATCAGTACTGGTTTTTAAAACCTTGTTGGGCACAGAAGATATCAAGTGAATTGTGGCACAAAGAAGACAGATGTATTCATTTTGTGCAGCCTTGAAACAAACATGACAAAACCATTTGTTGTAACATACTTGATTATACTTGTTTTATAAGAATTACTAAACATTTCTTGTAACGTACTTGATTATACTTGTTTTATAAGAATTACTAAACATTTCTTGTAACGTACTTGATTATACTTGTTTTATAAGAATTACTAAACATTTCTTGTAACGTACTTGATTATACTTGTTTTATAAGAATTACTAAACATTTCTTGCAACATACTTGATTATACTTGTTTTATAAGAATTACTAAACATTTCTTGTAACATACTTGATTATACTTGTTTTATAAGAATTACTAAACATTTCTTGTAACGTACTTGATTATACTTGTTTTATAAGAATTACTAAACATTTCTTGTAACGTACTTGATTATACTTGTTTTATAAGAATTACTAAACATTTCTTGCAACATACTTGATTATACTTGTTTTATTATAAACTAGAAGGGCTACCCGTCGTTACCCGGCGCCATAAAAAAAAATGGAACTTAAAAAGTGTGCGTAACATATTTATGTTAAAACTATCACTCTACTTCTCTCAATCCGTTTCTCTATCTTACTCTCTTTCTCCTTCCTCGTTTTTCCAAGTGCATCTCTCCCACCCAGCTTAGTCATCTCCCTTGTTTTACTGTATAAAAAATAATAATAATATGAGTCATTCACATTAGCTTTTAATTTTATAGTTATTGCTCCGGGCAACGCCGAGTCCCCCCCCCCCCCGTTTCTTTTCAAATATTATAAAATTTATATTGTTTTAAAGTATTTCCGGGCAACGCCGAATTTCGTATATTCTTCAAGCTGAATAATAATAATCAAACTATATTTATGTCAGTGTATTCAAGAGCAAGGCTGAGTTTCTATAAACACATACTGGTTCTTTCGCATACGTGCAACACATATGCTCTATCCGAAATATTCAGCACTTTGGAAGAGACCAGACTACAGCTGTTGACCAGACGGCTAGAAGATGGCCCGCAGATTTCGACATGGGAATCGCTTCTACAGAACTCCCTCTCGGTTCAGAGGCATTATGGCGCTAGCGGAAAACACTAAACAGCCTGAGAACGGGAATGGGGTGATCAAAAGATGCTATTAATAGATGGGGCTACAAAACTGGCCAACGATCTGTGAATGTTGAGAGGTGGACCATGCGATGCAACATTGCCTGGTCTGCCCCTACTGCCGAACCGGTGTAGCTTGATATATGCAAAGGACTACATAAAAATGTGGGAAACTGTCATATAACCACATGGATCAAAGACACGCAAAGA
This sequence comes from Sepiola atlantica, assembly GCA_963556195.1. Classification (NCBI taxonomy): domain Eukaryota; kingdom Metazoa; phylum Mollusca; class Cephalopoda; order Sepiida; family Sepiolidae; genus Sepiola; species Sepiola atlantica. Next base: position 181,269,016 of record OY744515.1, on the reverse strand, counting down.
AGAAGAAGCACTTTGGATTAACTCATACTGATTACTGTAATATTACAATTATAACTCCCATGCTACACCTAGTACCGCTTTATCCTATTCAACAGTTTAAATAACACAGTGAAGTTCTTTCTCTCGGTTAGCGCGCCGTTTAAACCTGCTTTATCTAATGTATTGAGCAATTTTGCCATAAGATAAAATATTTACCAAATGTAATACTATATTATTATTGCTCCCATATGAAGTGTTAGCTGGAATAGACAGGAATCAATGTAGTAGAAGAGCACGATGTGAAGAGATATAAGTGGTGTCAGCCATGTCCTTTTGAGTCTTGCATGAGTGACCCAAGTGACATTTTAGTCTTATCAACCTGTAATTGTGTTTGTATGTATTTTGTGTTTTTTTAATAAATATTTTGTATCATGTGGCTTTGTAGTTTGACACTCGGAATGAGACAGTATTCGAAATTGATATAACGCAGTAGTTTTTTTATGTGTCCTGTGATTGGATGAAAGTCAACCAATCACAGGTTACCTTTCCCACCACTGCTGAACTGACGACAGCGGTTTCTTTTAAAGCAACGCTCTCTTTCCCAGCATCAGTAGTAGTATTAAGTAGTTCGCTTCTTCCTTTCTCGTGCATTCCTGCCGATAAGACACTAACTTCTGTGTCTATACATACATTCTTGATTCAAAAAGCATGTATGTATATTGCGTGTATTTTGCGCACTTGAGCGAGGAAAAGGTCCATTATTCAAAGGTATAATTATATCGTATTTATCAAAAGACCGCACCTAACGTGGAGACTCTGTTAAGAAGATGAGACAACAAAGTTAAGTCCGCAAATACTACTTTATTTTGCAACCAACATTCTTCTTTCTGTCTTTCTCTTCCTTCCTTTTTTTTTAGTTATATATAATATATATTAACAAAACCGTTGGTGTTTTCTCTTTCTTGTCTTGTCACGTTTTAAGTCATGTCTTTCCTAAACTGCGGACCAGAGATTTCATCCCTAGTTTGAACGGGAAAAATTCCAACAACAAACAAAATGAATAATAAAAACTTAATACATATTAATGTTAGAAAATATAAGATAATTAATGAAAGGTTATAAGGTTTTGTTTTTATATATAAAAACTGTAAATGGTCATCTGTAAGTTAATTGGGGGCAGCAACAGGGGTCACTTCAATTTATTTTGTGTTTACGGGGAACGAATTTGTACATAACATCGATATCAATAAAATAGATAAATACATAAATAAAATAAGATAATCACATTCATTCCGCTTCATAAACGCATTACATATTTACGTCTATGTTTCGGTCGAAAAAAGGAAAAAGAAAAACATTCTTTTCGTGTTATAGTCGCACTACATATTTGAAATTCTAACGTTTAAGTTTCGTTCGAAAAAAAGATTAAACACATTCTTTTCACGTCATAGACGCTCCACGTATTTTTAAATATTGACTTCTGTGATTTTTTTCAAATCAGTCATCTTGAGAAAATTTTAAAATATAGACGAAACGTTGATGAATATATAAACAGTTTTTGTTTCTTGTCTTTTTTTCCATAGTAAAGTAAAGTAAATTCGTATGAATCAACAAGTCGTCAGTCCGAGTCGTTATTCACTTAACTACCGTCACCGTTTTTCCATTGATGTTGGATTATTATTTCCATAATTATCACACACACACACATATATATATATATATATATATATATATATAGTCATAAACGGACAGCCAGTTCGTATTCACAAGACTCATCAGTGTGGCTAGATGTTACGATATTCTAAATCTAAACCCCCAACACCTGGCGTACGGTGCTCTACCGACTGAACTATCAAATCTGCTATTTGTACTCGGAATAATTATATCGCATTTAATTGAAAATGTTCATTGTTACACCCTTTATGACACTGGTAACTGAAAGAACTCAATTCTTTTTACGCTCGGTAGAAACCATTATTCTAATACCGGAGTGCTTCACCCATATGACAGCGTATGAATTCAAATTTTGATAACACATCAGTGTGATTTAACCTAATGTATGTGTTTTATCTTATCGAGATTACATCATTTTCGGGGAATATCAAATTATATCAAGCATAGGAAGATAACAATAGATCTCGCTGAAGTTGACGTTGAAATTTTATGCAAAGAGCCTTTCGAACACGAATCAAACTCATAAGGTTCTATCTATATTTTTCGCTTAGGCCACTTCTATATACCGAACTCTCTCTCTCTCTCTCTCTCTCTCTCTCTCTCTCTGCCATCTTTCTCTATCTCTCTCACCCTCTCTTTAATATATATATACAACACAGACAATAAAACATAAAACCGAACATTAGAATTCACTTTACTTGTAAATCGTCTAATAAAGTCGGCACGAAATTGTAAGTTGCACGTTTATTTGTTCATTCAATCCAAGGTTCTATTTATTATTTTCTCCCACACTTGTGCGCTTATGATTTTCCGTTGTCTTATTACACCTATATATATATATATATATATATATATAGTCTCGGAAGTTTCTCAACCATTAAAACTATATACGGAAAAAAAAGCATTTTAGTCCCAAGTTGTTCAGTAGAAAATCACTCATTTAAGTCAATTTATTTTTTGTAGTTACTATTTTAGTTTGCTTTCAAGAGTTTACACTAGTGTTAACATTATTTAAGGGATCATCAGTTGTTTATATATATATATATATATATATATATATATATATATATATCCCTTGTTTGTTTCATTTTACTTCAGTTGAAGTTGTCAGAAATCAAGGGGCCCCTACTTGGGGCTAACACTTGATCTCTATATTAGATACATTGATGTTCTAATAATCTATTAAAGTTCTCTGTTGTCTATCAAACGTTGAGTAAGTAAAGAAGTTACAACATTAATTTTCCTCTCCGCAATTGACCAGTTAACTATGTTATAGTGTATCTTTCTTCTGGTCTCTTTGTCTTTCCGGATTCCCGGACAAGAATTCATCTAATCTGGTAGAGTATCCAGCTTAGTGATGTTACTAGAGGCAACATCACTTGAAAAAAGTGAACAATTCCTTGTATAAGCCAGTGTGGGTAGCCATACCGAAGGGACCTTATTCTGGCTTCGAATAATTTGTTATATTGGGTAGGGTTTACTTTTAGGAGGAAGTATCCTCATGCCAGGATATACTGACAATCTTCAGGCTAAAATCGAGGAGTAATTTTCTGAAAATCGTGGAGTAAATGTCTGAAAAGATGACAGACGGAAAACAAGTCAAAATGCAGGAGAAAAACAAAAACAAGAGATTTTTTGACCGGTTTCGTTCGTGGAGAACGTCTTCAGAAAATGAAGAATACAGAAAATAATTTTATTCTATATTAAAACCTTTTATATTTAAACCTTTCAGACTGCACTCTCCGCAAGAACGAACACTCTCTCTCACGTCGCAAATGCATAGAAAGCGCGACTATCTTCCTTTCATCACCTTCAAACTTCAACTTAAGACACGGATCCTATACCCTAAGCAGACACTTAGCTAAAGCTGCACTAAAACAATGCGATATATTACACCACTTCGCCCCTGACTAAGTATCTCTCTCTCTCGATATATATATATATATATACATTTTGGAAAATGTGTTTTATATGTATGTATGTGTATTGATATATATACACATATATGTGTATATGTTTACATTTACACATGTGTGTGTGTGTTGTTTATATATATATATTTTTTATATATATTTTTGTGATTATTGCAAGCTCTCATTTACACTCCAACCCTTTTTTTTAATACATCTCTCTTATTTTTCTATTTATAAACCCATTTATATTTTTGTTTTTCTCTTAACTTGTCTTATCTTTTTTGTCTTCTTTTTTCACACATTTTTCCAACCTCAGCTTTTCATTTTCATGAATTGCTCTTTAAAAACCTATTGTTGGCAAATTAGCTTGACCAATCCCTGTGTATTTCTTATTAATCTTTAGGTGCTAACTTTCCAATGTATCAATTTCATCCCCACCCTTTCTGTTCACCGTAGCTAGGTTCTCTGCCGCCTTCCTCCCCCCACCGCCTTAGAAGAATGTATCACCTACTTATCATGTCCCAACATCACTTAATGTTTTCTCACATGATCAAAGCAGATCATTTTCCCCCTCATCCCATGTGTGTGCCTTCAATATGAAATAAAATTATTTTCTGTATTCTTCATTTTCTGAAGACGTTCTCCACGAACGAAACCGGTCAAAAAAATCTCTTGTTTTGTTTTTCTCCTGCATTTTGACTTGTTTTCCGTCTGTCATCTTTTCAAATATATATATATATATATATATATATATATATATATATATATATATATATATATATATATATATATAACACTACACATCGTTATGTTTTTTCAACAACAAATATATATATATATATATATGTGTGTGTGTGTCTGTGTGTGTATGTGCGTGTACTTGACATGCACATAGTAAGCCTGAAGCTTTTAAATAAATTTCCGAGTAACGTTTTTCTGTTTGCCATACATATTCCCCTGTGCGTAACAGTTTTCTTTATATGAATGAGAATGAAATCGATGTGTTTCTTTATAATTAGTGATCTATAAAGTATAATTTTAAACTTTTTTTTGTCAATCATTAAAAACAACGAAATAGCATAAATACACGTATTTACTGTCGCCGTTCCATTAATATTCATACACCAATGAAAACCAACGGTTATCTCATAGATAAGCATTGCATATTTTATTATGCGGTGAATGTTAGCACAGTTTTCTCTCAAATCTTTTATTAAGACTTAGTCTGGCGTTTTATTCTGCGTTTCTGCATCTGTCAGACACCTTCGTCCATTTGTGAAACAAATGAATTGATGGGTTTAGACTCCACTTCACCTATTGTTAATCGAAATAGTTGAGAAATTGGAAATTACTCACGCGTCGTGAAATGGATAACTATGACCTCTAAATTCTTTCTCGGTTGATTTCGTTGGAACTTGTAAATCTACAGAAAACAAAAGAGATATTCTAAGCAACAAATCAGAGATCAACACGTGCTTGCACTTTGTATTAATATACACCTGATAATACGTGTATCATATTGTTGAAATTAAGATGCGACTTATTTAGTCTTTCAAATTAAGAAACATTTAATGTTTTCATAATTATCTAATTAACGAGTAAGTTCAACAAGTTATGATCGTTATCATTCATCTCATGTTAACTATTCCAATGGACGTGCAATTGTATTTTCTGCATCCCGAAAAGCATTTATTTCCTTTACTGTACTCTAGGGGACATACTTATGAACAAATCACAGAGAGTAATATTTCTTTTTTTTTAACAGGGTGTTTACAGCTGCAGACTCTATATCTAGGTAAGAGTAATAAAGCTTGCTTATATATATATATATATATATATATATATATATATATATATATATATATATATATATATATATATATATATATATTGCTACCGTATGTGTTCTAGCAAATGATTTCAATAGGTTTCATTAAAATAAATATATGAAATTATTATATATGTAGTAAAGTAACTGTTACGTCAGAGTACGAAACACGTACATACGTGAATATAGACCTTTACTTTCTTAATGTACACAGTTGTCCAATAGTGGCAAAAAGTGGTCAGGATCGAATTGTTTATTTTAGGAATATATATCATAAACTCATCTAACAATAAGTGGAGACTTGCAGGTTATGATATAACACCCTCTAAACGGTTGTCATTTTTGTTTGCTAACTTATCACTGGAAACCTCCATTTCATTCACGTATCATTCCAATAAAGTATGTACATGATTCACCTGAGCTCACTCGCATTTTATACATTTTCTTTATGAAATCTGTACCTATTTATGAAAGGAAACCGCGTAAAAAGGGGCGTAAATAAGTGGAGGCGAATCTTAGAAAATTTCAAGCAATTTTTTTTTTAAAAGAGGCGCTTAGTAGAAATAATCTTAATGAATTTTAATTTAAGCTTTTTTGATTTCCGAAAATAAACTTTTATTCGTTATGTATTATCTATTTTGTATTACATTTTAAAAAGATAATTCTGCTCGTGATGAAGCACACAATTTAAGAGTATTAACGTTTGGGGTGCACACAACTGTACTTCTTGTTTTTACATTGACAGCGATGAATTCCTGTATTGAGCGTTTTTATTTTTCGCATTGCGATACAGACAATAAAGGACGGAATGAGTAGGTTCTTAAGTTGTAATAAGCCTTGAAATAACAAAATACACATCGATGTGTAATGCATCCTTCAAACAATTCCATTCTTGAAGTTTTAAATGTTATTGTATTCCAGAATAAATCCATCTTGCAAAAACAGGTAAGGTTGTAGTCATATTTCAGTTGGTGTACACTTCTCTGCTGTAATCCAGATTACCTCCCTTTCCACTCGTTCATAGCGTAGGAACTCTCCTATGTTAGAAGATCACAATATATAAATAGATATAAATATTTTCAGCTTAACACATTAGTTCTCACTCCGTATTTTGTCCTATTCTCGTCAACCCTCATAATATTACATGGTGTCAGAAATTTGGATCATTAATTCGAAGGATTGAAAGCGTTTATTTTTTAAACAGATTTTTGTTTTCAAAAAAAAAACGTAAACAAATTCGGACAACAGCCAACGCCCTTGCAGTCACGCAACTTGAAGAAACAAAACAAGGAAAATCGTCAATAATTTTGAAAAAGAAAATTGTTCTTCAAAAAAAAAAGTAAGCTTATTTTCTTCATTTTATTCAACGAAATGGCTTCAGGAAAATTTTCTGCAAATATATCGTCCCCAGATAAAATGTCCTTATCGGGAGATATAGCGAGCAATTGGCGAAAATTCAAGAGAAGTTTTTTTTTTAATTATTATGTTGCATGTCGACTCTCAAATGAACTCGACACTACGCATCAAACTTTAGTATTTCTTGCAACTATTCGCGAGTCTTGTTATGATAATTATGAAGGACTCCATTTTGACAAGATAGGAGAGATTTAATCGAAGTTATAAAGAAATTCGAAGAATTTTTCGTTGGTGAGACACATGAAGCATATGAGTTTTATAAATTCCATCTTCGGAAACAGGATCACAGTGAGAGGTTAGAGTCCTATATAGGTGTTCTACGCCAACTTGCAAAAAACTGCAATTTTGGACAGTTAACAGACAGACTCATAAGAGACTAAGTTGTGGTGGAGGTTAACGATGATTCAATGCAAGAGAAATGTTTAGCCGACAGAAAGCTTACCCTCGACAAGTGCCTACAGATGGGTAGAGCACACGAATCATCAAGACTTCAAACCAACACAATATCTTCGACCGTGAATGCAACAGATCCACAATTAACACGTGTTGCCAAACCTTTTCGAGATAAAAAAAAAAATTTAAAAAAAGATGACGGCGAAACAGTGTATGCGGTGTGGAATGCATGCATTTCACAACAGAAAAGACTGTCCACCTTGCAAGCAGGATGTAGAAAGTGTTCAAAAATAGGACACCATGCAACTGGCTGCAAAATTAACACGAACATTAGAGGAGTTGAGGAAAAAACCCACTTCATAGAAACTGTTTTATGTAATACAGTTAGTGAAGAAGAATGGCAAGCTAAGGTAGAAGTCACCACTGAGGTCTGCAGCAAAGTCATCAAATTTAGATTAGATAGCGGCGCAGATGTGACTGGTGTGCCAGACCAGTTTTTTAGGAAGAATTCTTCTATCGGAAAACCGACAAGCAAAAGCTTATATAGGCCATGTCGACAGGAAATTAAAGTATTAGGAAGAGTGGACGGCACACTTAGTTATAGAAAAAAAAACTTTGCAACTGCAATTATACGTTGTGAAAGATTTAGCCGAATCATTATTGGGTGGACCAGAATTCAACGCTCTAAAAATATAGAGTAAAATCAATGGGGTGAAAAGCGACGATCACCAATTTAAAAGAGACTTCCCCAGTTTGTTCATAGGCCTAGGAAAGCTAGAGCATTTTTATAAGATTCATTTGGACTAGACGACTCAACCTTTTTCAATCGCTGCTCCTAAACGTCTACCACTTCACACGAAGAAAAAAGTCCAGGAAAAGTTGAAGCGTTTGGAAAAAGAAGAAATTATCCGTCCAGTGAAGGACCCAACATACTGGTGTGCTCCCATTGTAGCAGTCCCGAAAAAAGATGGAAGAGGCAGACTTTGTGTCGACTTTTCAAAACTAAATGAAAGTGTAAAAAAGGAAAATTTTCCACTTCCCTCAATCTCTTATAACTTAATTACGTTAATGAATCAGTCATATTGGTCAATCATTGATATTGTCTGAAATTTACCCATATTTATTTAGAAGAAGTCGGATTTGATCTTTATTTTTAGTTATTCTGTAATCAGTGTAAAGTAATCGCAAATAGTATATTAAAACATAATTTAATGTATGAATCTGTATCAATGCCTTTTGTATACTAATAAGTAAAGTGTGTCTCACTTGTTATTTTTTAAAACAATGGAAGCACATGTGAGAGAACGTATCTGTACTATTGTGTTCTGTTTGTTTCCCATCTTCTGTAAACGTTTTGTGCGTACAAACATCTTCATTTGATCACGTAACAAAATATATAATTTGGATGTTTAATAACTTTCAGCAATTACCGGCATTGAACAACATTTACAGAAGTAATTCCAGTCGATTTCTTATCACATTTTTTGTAGATTAAAATAACTCTTTTCAGGATGAATAAGCAATAATTTGAAGTGATCATATTTTAAGGATATTTGTTCGCATCAAACGCAAATTTCCCACCACCATAAAAATGGTGGCATTATTTATGTATGCAGCAACATCTCTACTTTATTGAATATCGCGTTCTTCACAATGAAATAGTTTCTCTATCGTTCTAGTGGTTTATTACTACGCTAGCTCTGCATTATGCACAACGTAGATTTTATGTTTGAGTTTATCAGTAGAATACTGGTACGGGTAAAGAACTTACTTGTCTCATTTCAGCTAACACGTTCTTACACCGGCCGTTCTAACAGAAGAGAAACTACACCGGTTCTCACTATAAATAGTGCGAGTAGACAATCACCAGGGAGAACAGGACAGTATTGTAACTGTCTAGCCGAGTGCCAGTCAGTTTCCTTACCTTTGTACCTTTTAATGTTAATACACTTGTTATCTTAACCCAACCTCGACTTGACTTCTTTTTACTGTTGGACTACTTCACGACACTAAATATGAGTGTTCATACACATATATGGCAAGAGAGAAAATAGTCGAAATCTTAAAAGATCACTGTGTGTGAGATAATGAGGTTAAAATTAGAAGCAAAATGAATCTATATTTTATTAGAAAATATATGTGCATCTAAGTAATTGTGTGGTGCTGTACATCGAAAACTATTTTAATATCGTATTGCTGACATTCTTCACCGTTGAGCTTATGATGTCTAACGCGATGCGGTCAGTATAAGGTATACTTTACTTAGTTTATAATAAGTTAGTCCATTCGCAGATAAGACACAGTAAATTTACGAAACTAACTCTCAGGAATGAATGCTTCGATAAGAAAAATTATCAATATCCAATATAACCACAGAAGAATATAAATATGAAATATTATCACACATGAATCGAGGTACATAAGACATGATGCTATATAACTTCCCACTTTTGGAACTGAATAAGAAATGCATTTGTAAACAATAATTAATATATTTTATATTTTAGAGCTTATGACGTTAATAAATAGAACTACAAACGACTGGAGCATGATCTATTTTCATAATTGAGAAATAGGTGGGCATGATCATTTGAAGGGTAGTCACTCGAATGCGACTGTTCGGTAAAAAGAAAATAACAGGCAACTATCTCAACCACGGAGCAGTTTTTAATTTGTTTATTTTCTCCAGAATAATATATTTAATTTGTTTCATTTATTTACAAATCTTTTCTAGAGTTGGAAAATGTTTACTTTTTCTTCGTATTTATTTATTGAAAATGACATCCAAGTTGTTTTTTGATAAATCTGTCATGACATTCCATCAGCAAACTATTCGTAAAAGGTACGTTGAATTACTTTCTTGCAGATGCAACACATCTACACTGTTTTATAAGTGCTATGACTTTATTTTGGCGAACGTAATCGTCTTATAGACAATGTCATATCGTGTTTCCTTTCGGTCATCTAACAAAATACACTATTGACACTTTTATGTATATTGTAACTTTTTTAATGCAAATAATATTTTCCTTACTTTTTTGCTATTCACTATTTTACTTATACTATATTTAAAAATACAGTATTCGTCAACGGATTTACGTAGCTTCCTGACATTCTGTTTAGGAGTTTGAGATAACTTTTGTGTTTCGTCAGTAAAAAGTGTTATACAGTATTTCTATAAACTTATATAAACTTAGGTGTATGTGTATATATTTATATATGTGTATGTATTATATTCACTCATAAACTAATTAATCGATCATTATGAATTTTGGAACATAGCTGGAACTCACATTTGAACTTTTAAATATTTCAATTTTGCATTGAATTCGATACATAGTCATTGGACACCAATTAATCAAGATTCTATCAATTTCAATTTCTTCTTAAACTAATTAACTGATCATTATAAATTTTGGAACATAGCTGGAAAACGCAAGGGATCGTAATGTGAGCTATGTTTAGTTTAATTTCGTGTTATGCAAATGGGTAAAGAGTGTGTGGAAACCTTTCCTAAAAATTCAGATACCTCCGATTTTTGTATAATTTTTACAATATATATTAGATATCAATCAATAAATATTTTCGAAATTTCAGTTTCTTTAAAGTACTTAAAAGGGTTTTAAGGGCATAATATGAGCACAAACTCACATTTGAACATTAAATTTTTTGAAATTTACATTGAATTTGATCTATACTCATTAAACAACAATTAATCTGGATTTACTGAATTCTATTTTTTTTTAAATCATTTAAGCTTAAGCCTTCAATTGTAGACAGTTTATAGAATCAAAATCATTTAATGGATTTAATAAAAACTGGAATAAGGATTCTAGACATAAAGTTTAGTATTATTATATCTTGATTTTAATCTTCGTAAGGAAACATAAAGTGACGCAAAACTATTTTTTCCAGGAATTAATCTTCCTGAGACGGATATTCTTACAATGTTCGTATAAATATACATTTTGTTTTATATTCATTAAAATGTGTGATCCATATTCAGTACATTTGATATTCTAATAGTTATATATATATAATGCCCCTGACCCACTTCAAGTTGTCTGATCTAGATGAAATTTTGCATGTATAATGATTTATATATGTATGGGTTATGTTACACAAAACAGCTCTGAAATAATTGTGGTTTCTGATTTATAGATGTTTGAACTGAGTCAGGTGTGAAATGGAGCCAGTTGAGTGTCGTGCAGTGATCCGTTTTTTTGTATTTGAAAGGACGCACACCAAAGGAGACTTTTGATGAAATGAAAGAAACTTATGGTGATGATGCCCCATCATATGACCTTGTAAAACGCTAGCATCGTAAATTCAAACATGGCCGGAAGTCTGTGGAAACGGCTCCCAGACCTAGTCGTCCCTCTTCTGCCATTGATGAGGCATCTGTCGGTCAACTTGAGGCTGCCATTTTGGAATATCGACGCATTACTATTCGCCAAATGACCCAAGAGCTCAAGATTAGTACAGGGTCTATGGAAAGTATCATCCATGACCATTTGCATATGCATCAGGTGTCTGCCAGATGGATTCCCAGGTTGCTCACACCTTTCCAGAAGCAAGAACGGGTCGAGTGCTCGAGGATGAATTTGGAGATGTGCCAAAAAGATGAGTCAAAGTCTTTCAAAAGACTGATTGCACAGGATGAAATCTGGGTCCATCAATATGATCTAGAGACCAAAGCCCAGTCAATGCAGTGGAAGCACTTAGACTCACCACCACCAAAAAAGGCAAGGGTGCAGCCCTCCGCTGGCAAGGTCATGCTCACAGTTTTCTGCGGCCAGGACAGAGTAGTGATGACAGATGTCCTGGCAAAGGGTACCACAATTACAGGAGTCTATTACGCTTCGCTTTTGATGAAATTAAGAGAAGCTATCAAAATCAAGAGGTGGGGCAAGATCAGCAAAGATATTCTCCTCCTGCCTGACAACGCTCCGGTCCACAACTCACATGTCGCCAGATCAGAAGCACGGGCGTGTAGCTATGAAATCCTCTCCCATCCCTTACTCTCATGACCTTGTACTCTCTGACTTTCATCTCTTCCCAGCCATGAAGTTGTTTTTGAAATGAAAGTGTTTCCCAGATGATGAAGCCTTGATTTCTGAAGTTACGACGTGGTCGGAGGACCAACCTGGGGTGTTCTATAAAAACGGTGTCCAGAGCTGCATCAAACGATGGGAGAAATGCATAACTCTGGGTGGTTACTATGTAGAGAAAGACTAGTAACTGTGCCAAGTTACATTAATCTACTGCTATGGGAAATGGGATAGAGGCATTACTTATTGAACGCCCCTCGTACTATTTCTGTGTCATGCTGAATAACAAAACCTTTGTATTTTTGTATTTTACATTACTTCTGACATGATTTTCAAAAACAGTATAATTCGCTGGAGAATTTCATTACGTGTCATTTTGTTTTTTTGAAACCATCATAAAATTGACATATTTCAATCGAATATTCATATCCGATTTTATGTTTTGCTAAAAAATTGTTTTATTCACTTTCAACAATCTGGAGTTGGTTTCAATAAATTTCAAGTAAATCAATTGATCCATTTTGTAATTTCGATTTCATATAATAAGAATAAACAACAAAAAGCAATAAAACAACTGAAAATATTTTAAATAAAAAAATACAAATAATTTGAGGATAAAAAGCCGGAGAAAAGTAGGATATCATCAACATTTTTCAATCATCATTTTTTTAAAATGTTATCAAAGTATTTGCATTATTCTAATTCATAAGAGAGTTTATCTTGATTTGAATAAAGACCATGAATTTTGAATCTACTAAACATGAAATTTCTAGTTTTCTTTTATTCGTACGTATATATGAAGTTTACTAATTGCTTGTGGAATACTTTTTGCAAACATGGAAAGCATTTAGCTGAGTTTACATGGGTGAAAATGATAGCCAATATTTCGGAAAATAACAAAATTTCGAAATATAATTTTATTGTTATTTATTTCGTTATTTGTTCATATTTTCTTAATCTTTTGTGTGTAACTATAAACAAACATAGATAATATTACTCGGAACTAATGATATGCTAAACAGACGCATAGATAGATAGATAGATAGATAGATAGATAGATAGATAGATAGATAGATAGATAGATAGATAGAAAAAGTAAACTTTTAGATTTCTGGTGAGACGCTAGCTTTTACCAGCTCTTTGCATGGATTGAAACTTACTCCGAATTATCTCACTTTAAATTCAACTCCATAAAGACTATATCTTAAAACCTATGGGGTCATTCAAATAGCTTTTAATATATAACTTACATCCTAAACCTTTACATTGCAACCTCTTTCAACCGGATTGATTGGGCATTTAATGGTTTGACTTCTTCACAATGGAACGGATTATACAATTGTTGACGCCAACCTTTCCTGGATTTACCGCTTTTAAACCTGCTGATACAATTTCCATTACGACTTCAACGGTGAAATTTTTTCATATATATTCAACCTCTTCTCTTTGCATTTGACATTTTCTACACTTTTTATATTTGTATTCATCTTATCTTATATTTATATCTTTTCAAATTATGACTATTGGTAATTCCCTTACCAACTTATATCTCTGTATTCCTCTTGTGATTAGATTTCATTCTTTGAAAAGCCATGGCTTAAGGAAGGAGGAATAAATCTATTTTATTTGAAACACCTTGTTTTGAGCAACTGAGTACGTAGTAGATATGGTATTTTTATAATAGCTATATTCATCTTTTGCTTGTAAATATATATAAACACAGACATATATATATATATATATATATATATATATATATATATATATATAAACACTTCCAAACTTGTATAAAATATAATAGCAAGTCAAACATACGCTTGATTTGCATAACAAGATACTGAATACACAGCTGATACAAAACGTATTAACTATCTCTAAATACAAGGAACAGCAAAGTTACCAAAAACCGGGAATTATCGCATTTCAATAGAACAATTGTCATATTACACTAATCAGAACATATTACCCAATAATGACTAATCAGGTTCTACTAATGACTCAAAACCCTCCTGATTGCAGTCCTAGAAGGAGGCAAAGTTCTCATTATTGAAGACTTCAATGCCAGAGTTTGTTCAGATTACCACGCATGGGTAGTAGCTCTCGGTGGAAATGAAGTTGACAAGTGCAACAGTAACAGATTCTGCTTCTAAAGACCTGTATCGCCCACGATCTCATAATCACCAACACTGTGTTTCGTTAGTTAAATAAGGACAAAGCTACCTGGATACATCCAAGATCCAAGAATTGGCATCTCATTGACTATGTCATAACCAAAAATGTTGACAGACAGGATGTTCTGATTTACATAGGCAATGTGTGGTGTAGAATACTGAACGGATCACAGACTTGTCATCTCCAAGCTGACACTTTTTATTGCGGTCAACCGACGGTCTCAGTGGGAAAAGACGGCCAAACGCATTAACGTCTTCGAAAAAGCATCAGGATTGGTTTGACGAGAATGATAAGGAGATACAACGACTACTCATAGAAAAGCACAAGTGTCACATCGCACTTCAGCAGAACCCAAGTTCTGCCTCAAAAAAAGAAAGTATATGCAAAAATCCGCAGTATTGTTCAAGCAAAACTGCGTGGCATGCAAGACAAATGGCCCAAGGATATATCTCTAGAAATACAGAAATATGCAGATATGCATGACTCAAAGAGATTCTACGATGCCCTCAAAGCAATATGCTTACCTAAGGCTTCCAGCACATGTCCACTGTTGAATGCTGACAAGACAACAATGATAATAGAGTGTGTCAGTATCTTAGACAAATGGGTTGAGCACTTCAACTCTGTATTGAACAAGCTTTCTTCAATCAATGATTAGGCGGTTGCACAATTTAACACACTGAAGTTAACCAAACCTCTTGACGAGCTACCCTCCATCCAGGAAGTTGAGAAAGCTCCAGACTCTGATGGCATCCCTCAGAGATATATAATACAGGTGGTCCCCCAATGACAAAAAAAGCTACATCAGCTCTTTCCTTCATTCTGGACAAAGGGCCTACTCACGCAGGAATTCAAAGGCACATCCATAGGGCATATCTACAAAGAGAGGGGAAACAGACAGATCTGCGAAAACAACAGAAGAATTATTTTATTGTGTCAAATTTTATATTGACTAAATTTTAGTGGTAATAAAAATCGGAGCGTGTTCCTTTCTAAATAAAATAAAATTCAATTTTATTAAGTATTTGTTCTAAAACTTTTTTGTGAAAAGCTACCTTTAATTAGCGACTACTTCTTGTTGTTGATATTTAAGGGGTTTTAATAATTGTTGGATATTAATATTTATTATTAAAACAAGTATTCTAGCGTACCAATAAGTAAAAAAAAGGTCTTAAAACTTGAGGGGACAGTTTTTGTTATTTAATTTCGACTGGTATTTTTTATTACTATTCCCTCTTACGTCTAAAAGAATTGGTTTGCTTATTTCTTACAAAGAAGTTCTCATTACGGTTCAGGTTCTAATAATATGTTGAAAACATTTTTTTTTAATTTAACATTTAATCCGAGCATTTTAGTAAGAAGTAAGCAAACAATAAATGCTAATCCTTCTAGACTGAGATGAAGCTGGCTATTTACGTATTTCTGCATCGGAAAATATAAGGTTTGTGCAAAATATTTTAATTAATGTTTTAAATAAAATACTTGTATAAGTAAGTCGATGAGTTTTAATTTCATATGTAATATACGAAGTCATTGTTATTGTATGGTTTATTTATAACGTAAACAGAATATGCGATTTTCTTGAGCATAGATGACAAATAATTTAGGTCACTGCTAATGACGGGTCCGAATATATAACGCTTATTCCGATATTCTTACCGACATTATGAGTGTTAGAGATAAAGTTAGCATTATTAAAATTAGGTAAATATTAGAGTTGCAATTCGAAGAACAAAATAAGGAGTTAGTTCAAATATTAAGACTGTAAAAAACTTTAATTACGCTAAAATCCATAGTCGTATTGAACAGCTGTCGTTGTTTTGAGTTGATATTCATTGATATTTTCATACGTTCGTTAATTAATCTAGATTAATCGGTGATTCTGTATTTTTTAAACGATTGAAAATTAGCAACAGTGATTCTGGTGGCGGTGTTAGTGTACAAAATAGTAGCGAGTTAAAGTCGGTGCTACTTTCTCTTTGAAACGTTTGTTTGAGAGAGTACGCGAATACGGATTAAATATAATAAATATTGAATTAGGATTATTTCTATACAGGATTTCTCCCAACACGCTTAATCATTTTGACTAATTGCTTAGCGGAACAGTTTTTCATGAGAAGTGTTCTGTTTCGGCTATATTTCATTTAGATAGCAAGAATTCGTGTTGCATTGCAAGTTAGATCATCGTTTTCCTCGTAATATATATATATATATATATATATATATATATATATATATATTAAAAAAACGAAAAGCTAAACAAAAATGAAAATAAAAAGGGTATTCTTATAGATAACGGACCATGTTTTCGTGACTTCGCGTCGTCAATGTTCGGGCAGGTTACGGAAGCGACCGAGAGTTGCCGAGTCGAAAACTGCAAAACGTTAAATTAAAGATGGCAGCCGATAAATTATGATGAAGAAAATCATGCTAAAATACATATATTGAAATAAAGAACGAGCAAACCATAGCTTAACAATTGTAATCAGTTAGATATTTATTTTTGCTTGTTTTTTTTTGTCAAAGGAGCCATTGTTAATAATTTTTTAAAAATTAAAATATTGTTTTTGTTTGTGCACCGGAAAGTTTCAAATGATGATTTTGTTTGATTTGTAATGCAAATGTTGTTTTTTTTACTTTTTTACATTTGTTTGAAAAAACTCTATTAGTCCTTCGAGAGATTCAACGAGCTGACTGAGATTATAGAAATTCATTATTTTGGTATTGAACGCGATTAATTTCTTCCAAAAGTTATCGGCGATTCTGAGACCTGCCCGATCGTTAGCGACGCGCAGTCACGGAAACATGGTGCGTCAGCTATAAAGGTACCCATTTATTATTATTGTTTATGTGGTTAAATGATGTGGTAAAAATTCAGTAAAGTTCTAAGAAAAATATAATTTATTCTCATATATTAAAGGGGTCGCTGATGAAGTTACACTTCTGTAACGTGCTGAACTTAGAACAATTAATTATAATTTCTGAAGACCGGTGATGCCGTGGAAGTTCAGTAAAAACGTTATGCTTTTACAATGTATCATCATTTCATCTGAGTACAATTTAATATCATGTATTATGAGCTTATGTGATGCCGATTAGGATGATCGGTAATTTCGTGATACAGAAGTAACATTTTAATATTAATGCGTTGTATTATAAGTCTTTATCGGATCAGTAATACCATGAAGCTCCAGTAAATATTCAAGCTTAATACATATTATATTTTTATGGAGATCAGTGATAGCCTGTGACTGCAGTAAATTTGTACAATAACTACAAATTGTAATCGTATATTATGAGGATCTGTAATACCGTGAGACTGAATTTAGTGGTTAGATTAATACAATGTGTTCTCATTTATAATGCGATCGGCAAAGTCTCCAAAAATGCCATCAGATATTGAGTTAAATAGAATTTTATTCAATTACTTATGAAGGTCGGTAAAGACTAAAGTAAAGTATTAATCTTCTTACTATTTCAATGAAGAAGCGTAATGCAGTGAAAGCCCAGTAAAGTTCAAAGCTTAGTAAACTTATCATTTTATGATTATCAGTAATGCAGTGAGAACATCTGACCTGAAATCAACTTCCGAGCATTGAATAATGAACAAACTCTTTATTAGTAGGAGTTGCTTATTCATCGCCTGAAACTGTTAATCAACTGTAACCATCTGAATGTAAAAGAAGTCTAAAGAAATGTATTTTTTGGAAATATTGCACATTGAAATTGAGGGTGTTAGTCATGGTAAATTAGAGAACGCATTGTTTTCCGCTGAATCTGGGGCGCACTGTTTTTACTGTCGTGTTTTGCCCTTGTCTTGAATAGTTTTTAATTTACCAAATGTGTTTGTTAACCAAAAGATTTTTGAAAGTTAATTTAACGAAAGAAAAAATCGGATAAGTTTGAAATATTGTAAACCGTAATCGGAAGTGTGATCCATGTGAATTGGGGTAATGCATTATTTTCTCGGTTAATGTAGGAAATCGTGTCCTATGAAATGATTTATCCGGTGTACATGAGTGAGGCTGGAGGACTTGACAGATAGGGAGTAAATGCTAGTTACATTTCTATACATTATACTAAAACGTCAAATACTGAACAGGAGAAAATATAAAATCAGAGAAATTGACTGATAGTTCAAATGG
Organism: Sepiola atlantica; assembly: GCA_963556195.1. Classification (NCBI taxonomy): domain Eukaryota; kingdom Metazoa; phylum Mollusca; class Cephalopoda; order Sepiida; family Sepiolidae; genus Sepiola; species Sepiola atlantica. Next base: position 181,250,445 of record OY744515.1, on the reverse strand, counting down.
TCTTTCTAATAACACAAATCTCTGCGTACTCTATCTGACTAAAGAAACATATTTTTATACCTAGCTTTTCTTAATAATCTAATGTAAGGAAAAATGAGTTATTGTTATCACTGTTGAAATTTTTCATTCAATAAGCTTTTTCTCACTTTAGACGTGTTATCAATTAGATTGATCGCATGAAGAAATAAAAAATAAGCCGAATACTATGTCGGTCAGATACTCCGCGCATGGGCACTACAAGCAAATAAGAAAAATGAACAGACGCTCTCATGCTGAATATGCATATTTGACTATTTTAGCAAAATATATTTTCTTCATTTCATAACACAGTTGTTAGCAGTCTGCGTTGCTAGACAAAGCGTCGAGATTTTGATTCCACCCGGTTGTTAACAATTATTAATACTTTTTAAAGTGATTTTTATTATGTCTTCTGTTTTCCCCCGCGCCCCTTTTCTTTTTTTTCCATTTTTAAAATGTTCCTTTCATGGCTACCCCCACAAAATAAAATAACTTTTTCACTGTTTCTTCTTTGTAAACATAAAAAATATAAACTTCGCCAGCTTTCACAGCACATGCGTAAACATCACACAGGAAGTTCACAAGCAAAACTCATAGTGACATTTCTTCATTGCATAAAAAAATCTGACACTCACCGACACTTAACTCGCCAATAAAAACTTGCAATTACGTGACGAATCAAGGTCAGTAAATGATAAATATTTCTAGACTGAGGCAACATTAGTTTTACTTGCCTCACTTTGAAGACAGGGGTGATTTTCAAAAATAAACATACACGTAAAAATATACCATGTATATTCAATTTTTGTCATGGTGTGTGTGGGGGGGGGGAGTTTACACTAAAATGTTTTTCAATCGTCCCCGCACACGATTTGCGTCTTCTTTTAATTCAATATCATTTTTTACATTAACCATAATGTTAGGGCATAGCAAATACATCCTAATTTGTTTACAATTTTCTTCGTGGAAAACTCAACGGTTTCATTTTATATATATATTTCATTCTATTTTTAAAGGAGGGAATACGACACATAATCTTTTCAACAAATATCGTTTTCCTTATTCATAAAACGTTTTTTTTAACGGCAAACCCAAATCAAAGTAACAAATAAATCGTGCTGCTACAAAATTTGAACCGAAGCAAATCTGTTTCCTCTACACGAGGACAGGGTACAATATAAATTGGTGTTGTTTATTTAACTTTCCAGATGTAATAAAACATTGTAATAATTTATTGCTTACCCACGAGGACAGAGTTCGACAGCTTACCGATTTAGAGACAGGAGTGAATTTTGTCATGGTGTGTGTTAGGGGGGAAACACTAAACTATTTTCCAATCGTCCCAACACACGATTTAGAAAGTTTAACACCCAAATATTTGCATCCTTTTTTAATTGTATTTCATTTTATTACATTAACCCTATTGTGAAGACAGAGCAAATAAATCCTTTTTTTTTTTACACCTTTTCTCGTGGCAAACTCAACGGTTCCTTGTATTTCAATATTTTATCTTATTTTTTAAGGAAAGAATACTACGCATTATATTTCCAAAACATATCGCTTTTCTTTTATTCTGAAAACGTATTTTAACGGCAAACTCGATTTGTAATAAAACATTGTAATAATCTCTGGCCTCACAACAAGGGCAGAGTTAGAAAGCTTACCGGTTTGGAGACAGGAGTGAGTTTTATAAACTAAACATACACGTTACATTCTGGTTGTTTTTTATGGCCTCAGGCATTTTCAATAGAGACGAAATCGGCAGGACGGAGGTGGAAGAGAGGTAGGAGAGAGGAGAGTGGAAAGACAGGGAAGAGAGAAAGATAGAGAGACGGATTCAAAGGGGTGGCGAGAAGTTTTAATATAAATAATGTTACACACATTTTTTAACCTCTTCTATTTTGTGTTATGGCCCTGAGGAACGCCGGGTATCCCTACTAGAAGAGAAGTGAAAAAAGGGGAAGAAAGACATATGGAGAAACGGATTGAGAGGAGCAGCCAGAAGTTTTAATATAAAGATGTTACACACACTTTTTAACCTCTTCTATTGTGTTTTGTATCGCCCCGGGCAACGCCGGGTCTCCCTGCTAATTATTTATGAATGACAAAACTGGTTGTGTTAAAAATATTTAAATTCTTAAAGATTGAACTTTAATGCAATGTATTAATCACTGCCAACCATGATGTCTTACATATTTTTTTTAATTTAATTTTAGTTTTCACTACGTAAAATACTATTAAAACTAATTTAGTAAAAAAATAAAAAATAAAATAGAAAGACAATAATCCAATAGGTAATTAGCGAAATTGTTGAGGCGAACAAAACATGCACATATGAATTTGTATTTTCAAATGAAACTAAAATATTGATTATTATTATTATGTTTTTAAGGTGGGGAGATTAAAATATTAGTTGAACACATCGCTTTGCAAGGTGGGGGAGATCTGAATTAATAGGTAAAATCTTCAAATAAATCTAAGAAGGACTTAAAGAATAATTTAATTTTAAAATACCCTCTCATTAATGGAAATTGAACTCGCTTTTGCAGGCTGCTATTATAATAACTCTCTTTTAAGGGGCAATAAGAACTATACTTTACCAATTGCCGTCTAAATATCAGCTTATTAACAACAACATTTGGATTCCTAAACAATTTGAGTATTATTCTTTTTCAAACATTAATTTCCAATATGACAGCTGTTTTATTTTTGACGTGTTTTTTACAGCGTCCACCCTCACTCTACGCTCTCATCTCAATATAAGACTCTTTACCTTTTGGTCTTTATCTTGTTTTATTTTATGTAAAATTTTCAAAGTTAAATGTTGCCGATAATATTTACAATTACATTGTTGGTTTTTCTCTATCTTCTGATGAAAAGAGTTTATCTTTGAAAATCGATGGATTAAGGATATGAAGTTCCTTGCTCTGAACTTTTGATGTTCTAATAAATATTGCATCTTTACAATTTTGTATTCTCATCTTTCATCTCTAGAATATATATGTACATATATATATGTTTATATATTAAACAGTGAGGCTACCAACATTTGCAAAAAACGTTTTTCAACTATTGTTTATTATTTTATTATTTTATCATTTCATAATTTATAATTTTAGAACGCGATTTGAACTTTCCTGCTTTCTCTCTACAGATATATTTTCAATTTCAGAAATGTTTTTATTTTTAACAGTTTGGTGTTTTTGCGAATGTGCAGGGGTGTGTATGTGTGTGTGTGTATAGAGAGAAATAAGAGTATTAGAAGGCTATCACAATGCAAGAAATAGAAATATGTCGGCGTTGAGAAGTAAGTCAAACACAAGTAATTTTTTAAATATATTTTATTTTAATTTTTTAATATCAAATCTTACTCGATTAGGCAAGACTTCAACACTGTGATGTAATGTGTGTAATACTGTTCCATAATATATTTCGAGGAAGACCTCTTTATCAAATGGTAGGTGTTTGAACAACTCTCTAAAACACGTGCAGAATGATAATATGGTTATATGATTATAGCACATTAAATATCAATATCCGCAGAAAATGGAACAAAACTATAACTAAATGTTTTCTTTCACAAAGTTTCATATTTGACTTAACTGAAGAAGTCTTATATTTGTTTTTATAAAATTACCTATTTAAATATATTTTTGTGGGAGGTGGGAGTAGGGGTAATAGCTAAGAGCGGTGTTCAATTATTTTTTTAAATAGTATCTATTTAATATTTATTATTTTAATTTTTTAATTATATGCAATTGTTATTTTATTTTTACAGTATTTATTAATGTATTTTTCTAATAATGTTTTTTTTAACTGTATTTGTATGATTAACGGGTAAATAGGTTTTGATTGTGTGTTATCCGCAGTAAATGTAACACACCAAATAAATTCTTTTAAATGACGAAGTAATTCTTGTTTTATTTATATATAAATTATATCGTTATCTACTTACTCTTAAATTATTTAATGCTGTTATGATTTTAGTAAATGGTTGTTATTAAAATTCTGAATTTAATTTATTAACGATTTTTTTATTTAAATTTAATTTTTTTCCCAAAAAGTGAATCAACTCTCATAAAATCGTTGTGAATTATCTCTTTTATTACAATGTGTACCAATATATACATACACACATACATACATACAGACAGACAGATAGACGGATAGACACACACACATACATACATACATGCATACATACATGCACACACACACACACACACACACCTATATATATATATATATATATAACACTAAATCTTAATTTTCAATATATAATTTCTTTTAATAGTGAGAAGGATTTTCTAAATTTATTTGAAACTCTTAAATCTATTTACTTTAATTTATTACATTTATTTTCTAGTGTATTAATTAGGTTTTAGTCAATTATAATCAGAACCCAACATCTAACTGGTTAGTGTTCTTTTTGTTTTATTTTTTATTTTATTTTTTTTGTAATTTTGTGTTTCTCCCTTTCACAATCAAACATTGTTTTAACAAGGGGATAAAATCACTTTAAACTTTTTATAGTGACTTGCGACCCCTATATAAGTGTGTAATTCCAACACTATGCACATAAAGAAACATACACAAAACTATACATACACACACATATACATGTGTATCCATATATCTATACAATTGTTGAAAGGTAACAGTGAATCTATATAGTAAGTTTGTTATTCTATTCTATTTTTCTATTGTTACATCTTTTCCTAAGTTATTTGTTTATTTATTTATTTTATTAATTTATTTAATTTTTTTTTAAAGATATTTAATGTTTTAAATGTTCTTTTTATATAATTTATTTGAAGGGAGTATTTCAATATTATTTTATAGAGGGAGAGGTTAAATGTGTATTTATATACTAAGTGCGTTATTCTATTAATATAAGAATATTATTTTTTATTTATTTTATATATTTTTACATAATCTATCTATTTGAACAACTGTAATATTGTATACAGCAGTGAATGTCAATGTGGCTGGTAGTGTGTAAATTAATGGTTATCATTTTGACTATCGTTTCTTTAAAGAAACTTAATTTGAAAAATATTTTCACCGTTTTTCGTAATGATGAAAAAATGAGATGATAAATTAAATTTGTTTAGAAGATAAACTGATAAAATTCGTTTAATATTATCTCAATAAATGCTTTATGAAATAATATTACATTTGTCGTGCATATTTTTTAAGTAAACAAAGTATCCCCCATCTACAATTCCTATATTTGATAAAACAATAATTATTTCAGTCGACCTTGTCATATGCAATAAAGGCAGCAATATTTAACGAACCAATAAAGTATTTTTATTATTTAAATTATTCGGAATAATTCTTGCAAAGCCCCGTGACGCACCGGATAAAAGTGCTGATTTATAATCATTTCTAAGTGACAGTCTTCTAGAGGGTGAAGGTTCATTTCTAAGTACAGACGATACTAAGAATACAATTAACGATTTAATTGTTGACGGAACCAGAAAAAGATGACTCCGTGGATTAAATAAAGGTTTCCGTTCGAAATTCCGTACAGATTTCCGAGTTTGACATAAATATAGGTCGGAAGTTAAATCAGCCGAAACGTTGTGATAATAACAGCCAAGACGAACATAGTAGTACGAATACTACACATTATCAATCCTCATCTAAAATATTCCGAAACACAATAAATTACTGTCAATAAATATAGTACGAAATTTCAATTGATAGAGTACAATCGCTGGTGACGCTTTCTTCGTGAAGTGTAACGAGAGAAATTCATTTATATTTTAAGGTATCTATGAAATGAACCATGGTCTTTATTCATCAAAATGTACTATTGTATGTCAATGTCAACCACAAACATCTGAAATTCAATTGCTATGACACAAGTCCCAGGTGGTAGTAAAATGGTAGTATCTGGAGTCGTACATCTTCAGAATTAAATACTATTTCTTACTCCATAAATTAAAATATTCGGATTTTGATTTTTTCGAAAATACATATTACGTCCAGTGGTTTTTACATTTACTTTTAAATGGTTAAAAATTTATACTGTAAATTTAGTTTACTTCTCTCAGTCCGTATTGTGCTTCCATGAAGCTACTATGATTTTATAAGATATTAACTGAAATATGCATGTCTGGACGCTATTTTACAGTGATTATATCTTTATACTAAAGTAAAGTAAGTTCCTTCTATTTCATTGATGAGTATATCTTTCTCTCCGCCAGCTGCATATGCACATCTGTTTAGGCAGCAATGAAAACCAATTATTGATGCGTGTTTTCGGAAAATATGCCTTAATTTCGTTCGCTTTCAATAATTTTACATTTTATCCGGCTCGATATCTTATCCTAAACTAGTCATTAATACAAAAAGTTGAAGAAATTACCACTCACGTTCAACAGGATGTCTTATACATATATCTTTGTAAAACGATTATTTTTCCCTTATTTAAATATTTTCTGTTAGATACTCTATATTTTCCACCTCAATATGGAACGTTCCCTATACCTATATTTTGTTTTTAGGGGCTGTTTTTATTGAATTTGCCAAAGACGTTTTTATACATTGTCGATTGACGAAATAGCCGAATAGCAGATTGGCATTAAAAGAAAACAGTGCGGTATTCGGAGTCAATACGACAATCGTTTATTAAAAGTCGATTACATTACTCATATTTTCGCTATTTATTTTTTATTAAATTTTCTTTAACATTTTCAGATATTATGATTTATGTAATGAACGATTCATACCCGGATTACGCCGGGTACTTTAATCTACTTTATATTTTTCCTATTCAAGTATCGATGTTCATAGGCGTATGCATACCGCGGTTAAAGTACTATTCTTGGCAACTCGGATTAACAGTTCGGCAGAATAGCGCGTGGATTTATTCTGCTAAACTAAGAATATAAACAATTCTAAATTTAACCGAATACGCGTTTCATCCGTTGTCGACACTGCTTCCTCCTCCTTCTCATCCTTCAGTCGCTTCCTTCTCCTCCTTCTTATCCTTCAGTCGCTTCCTACTTCTCCTTCTCATCCTTCAGTCTTTCCTCCTCCTCCTTCTCATTCCTCAATTGCCCCACGATAAATGTTGCAGTTTTTGTGTTTAACTACGCGTATAACGCGATTGAGTACGACATCTTTTTACATCCGCCGTTTAACATTCTTGCTTTAACGGAATACATTCAGTTTTTTAAGGGCGCAAATAACGTTTAACTATGTTTTGACATTTAATGTTCCCGTTGCGCGCACTGCGTAGCACCGTCTTACTCTTTTCTCTTTATTTGTTTTTGTTTTCGAATGTTATATTACCACTTGTCTGTTGCTTGAAGCTTTCTAACCCGTCAGGAAGTGCCGACCAGACGGAACAGAATATTTTCGTGCGACATTAATTTTTATTAGTCTCTTAGACTATGTATTGCTTTTTATTTTTTCGTATTGCCACAGGACTAAGGGTTAGTATTAGGATGAAAACAAACACAGCGTTTTTTTTAATTTAGAATACATCACAGGCAACGAAGGACATCCGCCCAATCATTATCACCTTCTTTAAGATAGAGGTGAAGCACTCTAATCTGTGAGAGAGTGCCGACCGGAACGACTAGGATATTATTGCTCGAAATTTACTTTTAACGATCACTTAAACTATAAATTAACTTTTACCAGTTTCGTTACGCCCACAGGGCGCACAGTTTCCGTTTTTTTCGTATTGTCATCAAGACGTACGCTTAGCGATAAAGTTAATGAAGACCATTTATTTTTCATTCATTTAAAATATTATCTTCCTTCTAGTGTTTGTGTACATACACAATTACTTAACGTCCTCACAATAACAATTCCTCGACTCTACGTAAACACATTCCTGTGAGGGTGTTCTTTCGTAGTTATGAAAGAATACAAACGTTTAGATGTTCGTTATCTCTTATATAATAAAGTAGTCTCGATTTTCTCGTGTAACTACAGTCATTATAACCTATTACGGACACATGCTATATAGAAATCTAATACGGTCACGCTAAATAATAATAATGGAAACGTGTTTCAAGAAATTCTCAATCAGTTTCATTCCATTTCATTATTTTCTACATTATTTCCGCCATACCTGACTCTTTTAAAAAGGTGAGACATACAAGAAGTCGGAGTAACTATTTCTCAAATGCAAAAATCTACTACACTCACCATCATTTAACACTGTGACTTCGTCATAAGATAAGTTCACTAGCACTATATATTATTGTTTATTTTTCAATTTCTGTGCTAGTATCTTCCAACATTATATATTACCAAATTAAATGAAAGTGGTTCTTACAGTCAGGTAATGAAACTGTAACGTGTCACCATTAAAGAATTGAACTTTCACCACTTTTGAATGAAAACATAACACCGTACTTCTGCAGTTTACAGAGCGTTGTATTATTTTTATACGATTTTCAAGTTAAATTCGATTTTACGGTATCTTTTCTTCATTAAACGTTAAGGTGAAAGTGTAGAATAGTTAACCAAGCCCCCTCCCCCATGTAAAGAATACGTTTCTAAATAATAACGTTATTATTTCGGCACGGTCCGTAAACTGCAGAAGTACAAAAAATCACAAAATCGATTAATAACACAAGCCACGCCTCAAAATTCCAGCTAAAAAAACAGAATTGTGTTTCCAAAAATAAGCTCCCAGGACCAACTTAGCATTTATTACAAAAAACAAAAAACAAAAAAATATGATGTCACGTGACCTGATCGCTACTACGTCCGCCACATAACGTGATTTAAATCCCATTTTGGCGCCAAACTCAAGGTGCTTCGTGGGAGCCGATGAAATGCAATAAAAGCCCAGATTTTCGCTGAGAAAATCACATGGGAAAAATATCAACGAACTCTAATATCTATATTACACTAAGCTGTACTTGCCCTCTTGAGGGGCAAGGGACGTCTTATACAACTACTATGCAAATCGAGCACACAAGTACGAATAGCCTACACGTATTATCAATTCTCAACTCAAGTGTACACACACACTCTGAAAAAAGGCGGTACGTATATTCATACACTTTCGCGTTTCTAACGCAAAACATCACACTAATGTCTACTCCTTCACACACACTCAAATTACATGTATATACATTTGATTGTTTCCCTAACGGAACTTTTCAAATGAACAATTATTGTCTTGTATTTTGTATATATATAAATATAGTGTTCTTAAAATAATATTTCGTTTTTCCATTCTTCCTTCATTCATCTTTCATTCATTTATATTTTTTTCCTTGTATTTTTACCCTGTTTCGAACATTTTCCAATAATTTATGAAACCTACACCACTACAGACTTTGTTCTTTTTCATATTAAAACAAAACACAAAATCGAATAATACCTTTTTAGGACGGATTTTTTTCGACAAGAAAAACATTGCCGACGTCTGTTTTATTTTTATAAAACAAAACAGATAATCACTTACTAACTTTTAAAGACTTAACGATGTTTTTATTACTGACAGAAAATCGATTAATAACTTTTAAGAACTGTTTTGTTTTCTAAAACAAATAAGACAATTGATTACGAAGGTTTCTAAATAGTAACATTATTATTTCAGCACGGTCCATAAACTACAGAAGTACCACAAACACAAAATCGAGTTTGTTATTTTTTTAACAAAACACAAAATCAATAAATGACTTTTAAGGGCTGATTTTTTTCTAAAATAAAAAAGACCAAAACCGACTTTTGCGATGCAGAAATAAGTAAACAGCTAAAAAAGTAAAATGAAAACGAACCCGCGTCAAAATAAAAACTGTATGTTTACTTTTTATGACAATCTAGTTTTGTATGAAAATATGATTTTTACTGAAAAAGTTAATAGTGAATTCTTTTTTTCAATTTTTTCGCAATAAACCAAAAATGTTAAACAACAAGCAAACATTGATTACTAAGTTTTTGTTTTAACTAAGCCAAAACACAGAACCGCTACGTTTCCTTTTCACTAAATAAAAAGAAAATGTTTGCAAGAGTGTTTCTTTCTTATTTTTCAAATTATAAACTTCGCCTTAGTTATACAAATATTTTATTTTTTTAAATTCAATTACAATATTTTGCACTGGTACATGTTTTGAACCAGACAAAACCGACTTTTGTCGACGCAGAAATACAGCTAAAACAGGCAAATGAAAAGAAATCGGCGTCAAAATCAAAATTGTATGTTCACTTTTCATGTCAATTTTTAAAAAATTACGAAAAAATTCCAAGAAATATTATTTGCACGGGAAATTTAATAGTTTTTTTTCTAAAACTTCTGCTTTGTTCTCAATAATTAAAAGATTGTAAACAACAAACAAAAATTGATTAATGAGTTCTTTTTAAAATTAAAACAAAACACAGAACCGTTTGGTTTCCTTTTCAGTAAACCAAAAGATCGCTTATTAATTTTCAGAGAAGTTTTTTTTTCTCTAATAAACAGCGTTTGGCATAAGTCATTTGTTTTTGGTGTTTTTTTATAATTTCTAGACTGTTGACTATTTCACACTTTTACCATATGAGTAAAACACGAGGTGAGAGAAGCTAAACCTATCCTACAAAAAAATTAGAAAATTCGATTTTAGTTGCTTCTAACCAATAGAGTAAATACTTATTAAAAAATATTGATTAAAAAATATTGGAGGTGGGGAAAGAATTTCCGTGACCGAATTATTCTTGCTTTGTACCATATTTCTCCTATCCAATGTCGGGACACGGGTCCTTCTAGTCATTTATAAATATAATACTTACATAATACTACAATAACTATGTAAAGCTAATTAATAACTAGAGTAAAACTCTAAAGTAAACTATAAAGATGGGAGCATGAGTTTCTTGGGTTCTTCGATTTTACCATGTAACGCCCATGCATGAATGCCGCTATTAAAAGTTATAAAAGTAAAGAGGTTTATTATTTACTTATTTACACATGTGTTTACGGTGTGTAAAACCGCATCATATAAATCAGATGGCAAAATAAAGCAATTAAGAAGCAACGTTGAAAAAAGATGCTCGCTCTTTCCCTAAATGCCCACCAATACATTAAAAAAGTTGACTCAACATATAGTGAGAAGGGACGAGAGGGAAAGAGAGATAGCTTAATAAGAGATAGTTGATGGGTTCAGTTTATTACAAATTACGTCTACTTAGGGGAATTAACATGTATTTATTTTAAAAATTAACTCTGTCCTAGAAAAAAGTAATATTTTAGTATATATTGTACTATTTATGTATATACAAGAAAAGAAGCATACGGAAAAAACGTTGATATACTTCAGATTTAGCATAATATATCTAATATATGAAATTACCTTCTTGGATTCTCAACTTTTGTCATCGATAACTTAAAACCTAACAAACATATATTTCATTACGAATCTTTAATTGTCTTCCTGATCGGTGCATCATTCAGTTAATAACACGAAATTGTCATGTCAGTTTATTTAAATTAATACATTATTCGGCCTAGATTTAGTCTTCGGAGGTCAACATCGTTAAAAACAAGAGAGAAAACTTTAAATACATTACACCAAGTTACTTATCATACTTTGTAAATCTAGAGTGATAGACATATAAAGATACACGCGCACACACAGACGCGTTAACACAATTGTGAACATAACATAGCCTAACTTTGGTAGGGGATAATACCAAGCCTACTTTTTCCGATATATATAGAAAGTAAGGGGAAATTTACAGGGAACTAAGCGTCAAAAACTTTTTAAAATTATAATAATAGTTTTGTACGAAAAAAATTTAACATTTCTGAGGACGCCCGGTAGATATTTAAATAATAATAAGAAGAAGGAGAATAATAATAATAATAATAATAATAATAATGATAATAATGATAATAATGATAATAATAATAATAATAAGAAGAAGAAGAAGAAGAAGAATATATTGGTAAAAAAACGACATAATTTAAGAAGAACAAAACAAGTGATTCAACAATGATGGAGACAAATAGTTTACGAACCTTTAATAATTTATTTGATAGCTAATGAGGGTTTGTTCCCTGTCTAATAAATTAAGGAGATATGGTCATAATCATTTTTTTTTCTTTTAATAATAGAAACTTTGACAAAGTTTTTGTTAAGGGAATCTAAATATTACTCTACTAATGTGTCTAGGGGTAGTGGGATTGAAACATTTCAACCTACAAGAATAGTAAGGCTCATCCTTACCATCGCTGGCTCGTGGGAGACCCTTGGGCGATTAGGGTACGTGAAGACATGGCGGGCGGGTGATTGATAGACGGTTGAGCAGCCTAATGGATTTTAGAAACTGGTCAAACCTTCGTCCTGTGTTAGACAGATGATACTGATTTGTGTGCAATGGCTAAGACTTTCTGCTCTATAAGAGCACTGCCCTCATAGATGATAATTGCAACACACTATAGGTAACCTCTTTCCAAAGAACATCATGGTAAAACAAAACATTAAAATAAGTATGGAGAGCCATGACCATCAATGTCTGCAAACAGACTTGATACCCGAATAAAGAAAAAGAAGAAGAAGAAGAATGTATCTTTAATGTCATTTTGTCATTTATACTTTGCAGTTCTCCCACTTTCCAGTTATTTTTAATACATTCTGTAGGAATTAACCTTTATATAAATGTTACATACACGGCCCTATATATATATATATATATATACATTATATAACTATATTATATATATACTTACATTATATTACTATATTATATATATACTTACATTATATAACTATATTAAATATACTTACATTATATTACTATATTATATATATACTTACATTATATAACTATATTATATATATAACTACATTATATTACTATATTATATATAGACTTACATTATATTACTATATTATATATAGACTTACATTATATTACTATAGTATATATATACTTACATTATATTACTATATTATATATATACTTACATTATATTACTATAGTATATATATACTTACATTATATTACTATATTATATATATACTTACATTATATAACTATATTATATATATACTTACATTATATAACTATATTATATATATACTTACATTATATTACTATATTATATATATACTTACATTATATAACTATATTATATATATACTTACATTATATAACTATATTATATATATACTTACATTATAGTACTATATTATATATATACTTACATTATATAACTATATTATATATATACTGACATTATATAACTATATTATATATATACTTACATTATATAACTATGTTATATATATACTTACATTATATTACTATATTATATATATACTTACATTATATAACTATATTATATATATACTTACATTATATAACTATATATATATACTTACATTATATAACTATATTATATATATACTTACATTATATTACTATATTATATATATACTTAAATTATATAACTATATTATATATATACTTACATTATATAACTATATTATATATATACTTACATTATATAACTATATTATATATATACTTACATTATATTACTATATTATATATATACTTACATTATATTACTATATTATATATATACTTACATTATATTACTATATTATATACATACTTACATTATATAACTATATTATATATATATACTTACATTATATAACTATATTATATATATATACTTACATTATATTACTATTTTATATATATACTTACATTATATTACTATATTATATATATATACTTATACATTATATTACTATATTATACATATACTTACATTATATAACTATATTATATATATATACTTACATTATATAACTATATTATGTATATACTTACATTATATTACTATATTATATATATACTTACAGTATATAACTATATTATATATATATACTTATACATTATATTACTATATTATATATACTAGCAAATATATGCTCCCTCCGGTCGCATATTTTTGCTAGGCTGCCGCATCAGAAATCAAGGCTCACGCATAAGCCAATGGAGCCCCAGTCATATTTCTGTGGTGGTTAGACATTGATTTTCTGTGTTTATGACCAAGATTATTTTTAGTTGAAAATAAAGGAAAAAAAATTCGATCCTACCCCGATTTTTGTTGTACCATCGCCCATAAATAGAAAGACTTGTAGTTTAAAAAGAAAGAAAAACATTTTTTTGTACCCCCCTCAATTTTTTTATATTACCAGTCATAGAAATATTTTTTAGTTAAGAAAAAAAAAAAAATTTTGCCCGCCTTCCCCCAATTTTTTAATCCTCCCCCCCCCTATACATGTAAATATTTTTAATTAAAAAGGGAAAAGAAAAACCTAACCCTAACTGTAACGATGGGCTCAAAGTTAGCGTGGGTCCTAAAATGAAAAAGCACCAAAAAATCAAATACAGTGAACACAGTGTGTGTGTGGGGGGGGGGTGTTTAATGACCTTTTTTTAATTAAACAATTTGATTCTACAATCAGTTGTATAGTTTTCCAGTACAATGTGTTAGTTTATTTTGTTGACATTAAAGAAAAAAAATCACATCTTTTTTTTTAATAAATAAAACATGGAATCATAAATTCTGTTGAGGTCGTGAAAAAATGATAATATTGGATATGAAAGTATTAAGAAATCAAATACAGTAAACACGAAAAGTTTTTTAATTCTCGGAAAGAAAAAGTTTACCTGAACTATGTGTGTTTGTGTGTGCGTGTGCGTGTGCGTGTGTGCGTGCGCGCGCGCGTTTTTATATAGTAATTTTTAAATCAATTATTATTTTAATTAAACAATTTGATTTGATAAATTTGTGTTTTAAAACATAATGGCTAAGAATAAACAAACTTAGGACGTTTTAAAAATGGAAAACTGAGCACGGTGTTTGCGAGCGTTGTTGTTTACATATTTAACGTCCCACATTAACGTCGGCTGCTTAATCAGATCGCCATATTTAATTACCGGAGGGAGGGAGGACACCACTGATTAAACAGCTAATCGGCTGCTTAATCAGATCGCCATATTTAATTACCGGAGGGAGGGAGGACACCACTTATTAAACAGCTAATGACTTTGCAATTTTAACAGTACTCGCGTTGAAATGGTTTAGAAAACACGCCGGTTATGATGAAAATGGCTTTAATTAATTGTATGAATAATGTTTATTAATATAACCTTATCGGAAAATATTGTAAATACATATGTAAATTGGATAATAGCAGTTATAAGTGTATATTTGTAAATATGAATTTAATTGAAGGTTTAAAGGAATGACTTATGTTAATGGCAACACCCATCTGGTGTCTGAACACTTTTGATGACAGTATATAAAGAATTTCAAAAAGATTAGTTTCAGTAAAATAGTCATACTGGAGTTTCGGCTTCAGACAGACAGACAGATACATAAACTCCATTATTAATAGATATACATACATATTTAGTTTCTTTATGTTTAACAATGTTTTAATCACCATACACCATTGAAAGAAATCAGCTATTTTTTCTGAATATTTTTTTCCAGAGTGAGAGCAATCATCTAACATTCTCGCATCATTCTATTTTGAATACAACTAGGTGATTATGGTGAAGCTTATTAGGTTGAACAGAGTGCAGGGCTAGCCACCATAGTGCAATTTTTTACCCTTTCAATCTTTGACAGAAATACAATCATATGTCAGTTTATTTTATTCCTTTGTACATATTTTTTTCTTAATTGTATATTCCTTTCATAAACAACCGAACGCGATGACTGACTGTGTTATAGTGACTTACTGGATTCTTTTGAGAGAAAGGACATGAAGTACTTTTATCTGATTTGAAATTGACTGTAATTCAAGTATTATCAATGAGATTTGTTTTTTATAAAAGTCATTCGTTTATTTCTAACTGGCGCAAACAAATTTTTTTAAATGATCATCGCACAGTACTCTATCTTGTAAAGCTTTATATATCTACCTTCTACTCCAATAGCTTCTTTCCTCGTGTCGGCTTTTGTAACTCCCTCCCTGCTCGTTTTTTCTCGAATGTACCGACATACAGAAATTAAAAACTAATGTGAATAATAATCTCGCTGCACAGTTCCCAATTTAGGATGACCCCAAAAACTTTCACCCAAATTCTAAGTAGCCCTTTACGTCTACAATTGCAACTTGGAGTGAATCATGTTTTTATATATATATATATATATATATATATATATATATATAATATTTGTTATTTTTATTATCTATGTACGTATACGTTTCGTCCTTATTAATCGGGACTCATCAGCATAGAGATATGACTATTCACTACCGGTCATGCGATTCGAAACCCCGGATTACGAGTATCTTGCAACTCAAATCCGACGCCTTAACTCGGCCATAGTTGAACAGCGAATAAACGGTGATAATTTTAACACTTTATACGGCGGCTTGACGTCATAGAGCGTTCGACTTTAATGAAAGAAACGATGCATTTAAAGCTAGCGACGCCATGCTGTGTTAATACTACACTTACAGTGCTCTACTAGACGGGTTTTATAGGAGCTACAAATAATTATATATATATATATATATATATATATATATATATATATATATATATATATATATATATATATATGAAAAAAGACAAACGGAAAACAGGTTAAAATGCAGGAGAAAAACAAAAACAAAAGATTTGACTGGGGTTGTTCCTTTTAACGAACGTCTTCAGAAAAGTGAAGATTTGGAAAAAAAATTATTTTGAAGGCACACACATGGGAGAAGGAAAGGATGATCCGATTTGACCATATGAGAAGATTTTAGCGATATTGAAATATGATTTGACAAGTAGGTGACATATTCTTCTTTATTTCTTATTTCTTATTCTTCTTTTTATTTGTTTTTATTTTATTTTTATTTTTCCTTTTCGCACCTACCGAGCTAGTATAGGGGAGACGGTAGGCGGAGTAGGTGAAGGTGATAAGAGGGAAGAAGACAGAGATACTAGCTAGGATAAGCACACATAAAGTGGAAGATATATATATATGCATGCATAGAATTATGTGTGTGAATATATATATATAAGTATAAATAAACACAACCCAACCTATCACACATAGGAGCAGCCATGAAATTGATACAGCGAACGCAAGCCCCCCAAAATAAAGCAGAACATATCAAAGATAGGTTTTCTTATTCGGCTCATTGTAAGTTTTATAAAGCAATAAAAAATCTTAAATTGACAGTCTAGAAAAATCTACTTTACAATCAAACCAATATAAATAATATCTTATTAAGAAAGTTGGATAGGCCGGCCTATATTTCTCTATGGCTTTTTCTAAGTACTTGATGATATGAAATACATGTAAGAACAATCCTTAGTTTTGGGGCAGGGTTAAGTTTGAAGGAAATGCATTTAAAATGATCTAATTAGCTATACAACTTGCTATTATCTCAACAAATTTTTAAAAAATATTTAATCAGGGTCGCAGTGGTGTAATATACTGCATTGTGTAATAGGGCAGGTCGATTTTGGAATCGTGATGATGCGATGCCAATGATAGTTGGGGTTTGGCATGGTAAATAACGATACAAAATATTTTTTCCCAAATCGTTACCGTTAAGTGAGGAAACCACTTTAAAGGTTGGAAATTAGCGTTTTCGCATGTGTTTTCGGTGATCAGTGAAATATTTCCCGCCGTAAAAACATTCCGTACCGTTGGAGAAATAAACATGTGTAAATATCATTTAATAAAGATTTTGTCAACTAAATTATTTACATTATTCTCAATAAATCAAATAAAAATAAATAAGGATCATAAATAATGAAAAATATTCAGTTGTAAAGGCAAAATTGAGATTAAATATACAGTGTTTAGTAAACACAGTATTTTACTATTTACGTAAGTGACCGATAAAAGATTGCTTCATTTTTTGTCTCTCGTGGAATTCAGGATTTGTGATTTTTCAGTAGAAAACAAATTAGACTAATTTTAATTATCAATAAAACCCCATTAAACCGAAAAATGCCTCCATTTTAATGATGAAATAAAATAAATATAATGTTTTTATTAATAGTGACGCTGGAACTTTCTTTTGGGGGTATTATTTAAATTTTCACCGTTTTAAATGTCTGCTTTGTTATTGTATATCGAATGTATGAAATATTGACCACTGTTGGATTTTAATTGTAAAAATAATTAGTAATTTTGTATTTTTATGTAAGAAACTTAATTATTTGACATAGAAAGAAAGAAAGCTTGTTTAATCTACATAATTTTATATTTTAAGTGTATCTGGCGTTTCAAACGCGTTTGTTTTTCTCCGTCGAAGAAAGATTTCCATTTTTAGGTAAGTAATTTATTTTCGTTCTATTTTTTTTTTCGTGTTTCAAATTAAATTTTATCAATGAAGTTTGTATTAAAATACCATAATGTTTCAGTTTTGTATTAGAAAAAACTAATTTTTGGTGCATTTAAAGTTATTACCCATCATTTATTTTTCTATTTTACGGACCATTTTTTTCTGTGTAAAATTACTGATTATGTCGCTAGAGTAATCCGTTTTTTTTTTAACGCAATATTTTAGATTTTAGAGTATTTTTATTTTTAGTGCAGTTGTCATGAATTGTGTGATCATTTTACATTAAATGTATTTGGGAAAGTGATCCCCCACTCTAAAATCTAAATTATTGGGTAAAAAATAAGGATTTTATCATAACTCAAACAGTATTGAGTCTGTTTAAATAGTCCTGTCATTTTAAGCCACACTTTTAGATGCAGCCTAACCCGAACTCCAACAGACTATCACTAAAGCTAACCAAAACTCCTTACCATAATTGTCAGCCATTTTTTAAAATATGAAACTAGAAGATTTAAATCAAACTGTTTTAGACTTATTCATTTATTTTCTTTTTTTTTCAGATAAAAATGTCTGTAAAAGGACGTTTTGTTTTAACCTGCAGTAAGAGTTCCAAAAGATTTGCTGGTCCACCTTGTCCGTTGGATAAAACGGAACCCCCAACTTTACGACAAGTTATCCAGTTTTGTTATTCCTTGAAAATACCTATCCCCACTTTTCAAATAATGATATTTCCAAATTTGTCGCAAAGGAAATAATCAATATTTGGCAAGCAGTGAACCCACAATTGCCTTTGTTAAGGGAATATTATATAGGGCAGAGGGTGAATGTATTTTGCTTCAAGAGGGCCAAACTGATTAACAGGAAAACTCTTACTGCACCCAAAGTGAAAATAATTAAGGAACAGCTGGATACATTGATATTTCTTCATGTTGCTGCAAACTGCCTGTCTTAAGATGTGATGACTTTGCTGTAAAGTGCAATACAGAAAATTGCCAAACAAGGCATATCGTCTGCACTTGTCCTCCTAACAAGAAGGTAATATTAATTCTATGGTTGTTTGAATTTTTTAAATTGAACTAATTTATGTCCCAATTTTCAATATTGAAATTAATTGGAAAATATGAATTAACTTCTGATAATCTTTCTTTTTCTAGTAAATAATATTGTGATATTTTCCTTAATATTTGTCATGTATGGTAGATATGTTATTAAACACATAAACATTTTGACATTTCAGGTTCCCATTGAAGAGAGAGAATATTTAAAAGATCAGAGAGAGAAAACAGGACCAAAAGGCAGTTTCCAAAAATGCTGTCAAAAAATACAAAAAAGATTCAGCTGAAGCAGATAGATTAGACAGGCAAATTGAAAGACAGCAACAAGATTCTTCACATGTTGCTTCCTCTACATCAGAAATCTTTTCACAGACATCTTCCAGTGAAGAAACAACCGATGACAGTTTTGAGTCAGGGAGACAGTCCAAGGGACCTTACAGTCTTTTAAAAGTCCCGAGATATTCTAGGGAACTGATTAGAGGTGATATATCTTCTAACCTTGGGGCTTGCCTTGTTAATGCCTTTCTATTAGACTTACAACACATGGGCCTTCTTCATCCAACCATTGATTTAAAAGACATTATTATAGATAAATCAAAAACAGATAGAGAAAAGGCAAGAGTGAAAGTAACCAGCCATCAAAAACATGTCCAGGAATATGAACATCTTATATGCATTGGAGTTGATTGCAGAGTTGATAAGGACACTTTGTATTACAAGGAAGTTACAGGGGAAAATGGTGAAAAAATGATTAAGAAAAGCAAGGGACCAGAGCGCCACTTAACATTTACCAGAGAGATAGGAACTGCAAGTAAATATCTCGCTCATAGAGTGATACCCAACATTGGTGCAACTGGTGTTCTTCTAGCAGAGGATGTTGCTGCTGTTCTAGAAGAGTACAACAGTGTAAATAGTATTAAGGCAATTCTGGTGGACAATACCAGTACAAACACTGGTTGTGAAACCGGGGTGGTTACAGCTTTGGAGAAAAAACTTAAAAGAAAGTTACATACCATTGGCTGTTCACTTCATCAAAATGAACTGCCATTTAGAGCCATCTTTAAATTAATTGATGGAACTACAAGAAGCCCTACCACTTTCACTGGTCCTTTAGGGAAACTTTGTGGAACTAATTACCAGGATTTGCCCCAGGTAGCATTTCATAGTATTAGTGGTCCTCTGTATAATTTATATCTTACTGCAGAGGTAATGAATGATTTAAGTGGTGACCAGCGGCAAGAAGCAAGGCACAAGCACATTATAACCAAAACATTGTGTCACCAAATAAGACCTTCATTTACTTCGAAGGGAAACTACAGGGAACAATTTAGTTCTATTATAACATAATTTGGTAAACTTACAGTATTGTCCTCACAACAAAAATTACATAAGCTAAAACAAAAATAACTTCAATGCAAAACAAATTTAAATAAATATATCGAATCGCATACTTTAAAAAGCGAAATTAACGGTATCAAAACTAATTATTATTTATCGTAGCTAGAAAAGAGTCAGCAGTTAAAACAAGAACATGGCGCAACATTTCGTGACAGTCTCAATCCAATATGGTAGTATTTTCAAAATCGTTTACACTTCAGGTGAAAGACAAAAATGTATGAAATTAAATTCGGTTTTCACATGCTTAAACTATGCAGGTTTGTAGAGAATTTCATTCTGATGCGTTTTTATATAAGGTAAGCGTTGTTTTATTTTTTTATTTAGAAGTTATGGCCTGAGGACTACACTGTAAGCTTACCCATAATTTTATATGGTGCAGTAGGTTTTAGCACATTGTTCAATGAACAATTCAAATTTAAAACATTTGTTCCTATAATCTGTTTCCAGTAGTATTATTGTATAATACACTTTTATTTATATATTTTTAAAAGTAATTATGACCAAAAATGTAAAAGTGATTAGCCTTTTTTGTAATTTTGTACAATTTCTACAGTTCTCATTTATTGAATACAGTTAAAAAATGACATATTTTACTAGTGGTGATTCATACTTAGAATTCTGGTTTGAATATATTTTCTATTCATTGTATCTAACAAAAAATATCAAT
The DNA here is from genome assembly GCA_963556195.1 of Sepiola atlantica. Classification (NCBI taxonomy): domain Eukaryota; kingdom Metazoa; phylum Mollusca; class Cephalopoda; order Sepiida; family Sepiolidae; genus Sepiola; species Sepiola atlantica. The sequence continues at coordinate 181,229,023 of OY744515.1, read as the reverse complement.
TTTATCTGGATTTATTAGTGAAATAGTAAAATTTTGAAGTCAATTTGTCAGCAAAATCCTGCGGAAATTAGGTATTTCTGAACATTTTCGTACCCGATCTTTAAAACTAAATGCTCAGTTAAGTTTTAAAGTTAGGAATCTAATTTTTGGTATCAGTTCTCACAACACCAAACCCCAGCTTTCGCCACCACAGCAGCGTTGATTTTCTAAAAAAAGTGGGAAATCGACCTGCCCTATTGTGTAAGTGCGATTTTTGCCAGGTGCCTGCTTTCATATTTTGTCTACCACGGCATTTCATTTTCATGATTTATCGTGCATCTTACCCCATAAATATATATATATATATATATATATATATATATATATATATATATATATATATATATATATATAATCGCATGACCGGTAGTGAATAGTCATATCTCTATGCTAATGAGTCCCGATCATTAAAAAGGACGAAATGTATACGTGCAAATATCATAAACAATGACAAATATTTATTATTATTTGGTAAACCACTGTAAGTGTAGTATTACCACAGCATGACGTCACTAGCTTTAAATGCATCGTACCTTCCATTAAAAAGATGTAGAACGCTCTCAGACGTTATAGCTGCCGATAAAGTGTTAAAATTATCAGTTTATTCGCTATTTAAAATTGGCCGTGTGGTTAAGGCGTCGGATTAGAGTTGCAAAATACTCGTAATCCGGGGTTTCGAATCGCATGACCGGTAGTGAATAGTCATATCTCTAAACTGAGGAGTGCCGATTATTAAAAAGGACGAAACGTATACGTACATAGATAATAAACAATAACAAATATTTATTATATATATATATATATATATATATGTGTGTGTGTGTGTACATATATATATATGTAGATCTATATATGTACATATATATGTATGTACATATATATATATATATATATATATGTACATATATATATATATATATATATATATATATATATTTAAGTAACTAAACTTAAAAGAAATATTAAATTCATAAGATGTCACACATTTGGAACAGGGTAGGAATCGTATATCAGCCAAAGCATGCACTAGCATGGCACTAACATGCACGAGCATGGCACTAGAATTGAATAAAATACAAGAATGCATGCTGCGACGTAAAATATTTAATGACAACATTCCATTTTGTTTAATGAACCTTGCATTGCAAAGAACGTCTGTATTATTGGTTTAAATGCTCGTGTATTAATCGCGTTGTAAACTAAGTTTATTATGTAAGCGATTCATTTTTCTACTTCAACCTGTATCAATATATTATTTAGTCTATTCGGTTACTGCCGAATATATCATTATTATTACTTAGCCTTGATTACATTCAGATGTCCTACATAGAAGTTAATCTCGTAAATTTAAGTGACTTTTACATATGTCGAAGTGTTTTAAAGTCATCCGATCTCAAATAAGTCTGAGCTTCTCATCTATACTGAACAACTAAGCATTTAACTCGTGTTTACCTAGTGTCTCTCTATGTAACATCAGTTTATTTGTTAGTAATTGCTTCAAACTCGTTTTATTATCTTTGATCATGAGTCTTGTAGATTTTATAAGTCCGTATGTGGTGACGGCTAGATCTATTTTAAGTTTCTATGGCGTCAGGCCGTTTAGAATTATGCTTTTGTAAGTGGTATTTATAAAATAAATCAAAATGGCAGAGTGTAAACGAGGAGGACATCAAATGGGAAGTTTTGCTTCGAAAACAATGTACACGTCTCGGTCATTAAATCTCTCGATCAATAGAATGTCAGACATCGATAGGTAGAGGCGACAAACAAGTACCTTTATGAATATCTAGATTAAGCGCAAACATAAAACGAAACGTTTTTCGAGAAACAAATGAAAGAATAAGTAAAAACAAATGAACTTGCGCCATTGTTTGCTGTCTTTTAGTAACCGGCTTCGCAACAATAATCAACAGTTCATAAGTATAACAATTAGTGATTAGTTTTTAAATATACGAAAATACAAGCAAAATATTGTCACCACCAAAATATTGCCACCTTCGTCCATAGCTTTTTTTTATTATTTACTTAGTTCAGCTAAACAAGGCGAGTTGCCACTGTAAACGTAAGGAGCTACTGAGAATTAGGGTGAAAGTTTTAGGGATCATCGTGAATTGAGAACTCTGCGGCGAGATGCTTGTTCACATTAGTTTTAAATTTCTGCATGTCAGTACATTTGGAGAAACAGGGAGCAGGAAGGGATTTCTAAAGGCCAGCAGCTCGAGGAAAGAAGCTATTAGAGTAGAAGGCTCTCCAGCATCTGGTGACCTTCACAGTGAATGAGTGGAATTTAGCTGATTGCCGGGTTGGTCGAGTGTATTTATGTCGAGGGGGGACCATAGCAGCAAGTTCATCGGAGCACATTTTATTGAGATACTTGTAAAACAAGCATAAAGATGCAACATTGCGGCGATGGGACAGGGTCTGGAGCCTGTGGGATGCTGAAGCCTATTAGAGTAGCGACTCTTTTTTGGACCTTGTCTAACAGAAAGAGACTAGTAGATAGTGCACCAGCCCAGATGTGACACTAATACTCCATGCATGGATGAATGGTGGATTTGTAGAGATATAAGATACTGTGTGAGAAGTGAGGTGTGAGAAGTTTTCTAGCTTGGTAGAGGGAGACCAATTTTTTTGCAGCACCATTAGAAATGTCTTTCTATGTGAATATAGCTATCAAGAGGTTTCTTAGGAATATCAAATAATTATCAACTATCACTATTACAGACAAAGATAGAGTGTGTGTTAAGAAATTTTCATAGTAAAACTAAAATGTAATTTTTATGAAAAGCTCAGGCACACATTTAATTTTTCACATTTTAATTTTTGGTAGAATCTGAGTCATTTTAAAAGAGCACTGCTTCCTTTTCTTTGATTTTCAGACGATATCTTTAAATTTGAATACTCAAAACCACAAATATGTTTCCTCTCCTTAAGTATGATTCGAAAATTATAAAAACAAATTTTATAAACACTTGATATTTTAAATTAAGTCATTTATTTTAATCGTATTTCAGGTAAACTATTTCTTATAAATGCCGAGATTTAATCTGAATGTAATAAGCATCGGTAAGCATTACCGACGGTGTGTATTTTTACTGATTACTCATCTTTCATAATTTCTTTGTGATTACTTGTTTCCATGGATGCTACTGCGACTGCAATAATGTTTATCGAAAAGAAAAAATGAAAGTAAAGTAGACGGGATTGATGGATATTTCGTGCGGGTGTTTTGAAAGGTTTTTAAGTGAAATTCACTGAAATGCCAATCTAATGATAAAGCTTTCGCTTTATGTATCTAAGGTTTTTTGGCTGCTGGCAAAACTTAATATTTATCTCATAAATGTATCGATTATTTTCTAGGTAGAGTTTTCAACTGATAATTATCAATTAAGTTATGCTGTGTTTTATTTCTTTCATCAATTTGCTAAAGTCTCAGAATCCTAATCAAAACATCAGAATATTGCAGTATACTAAGCTATGCAAATTATATTAACTAGCAAAGATATGCTCCCTCCGGTCGTATATCTTTGCTAGGCGCCGCGTCAGAAATGAACGCTCACGCGTAAACCGATGGAGCCCCAGTCATATTTCATGGGTGGTTAGACATTGATTTTCTTTGTTTATGACCAAGATTATTTTTAGTTGAAAATAAAGAAAAAACAATTCGACCTTACCCCGATTTTTGTTTTACCTTCCCCTATAAATAGAAATATTTTTAGTTTAAAAAGAAAATATTTTTTTGGATCCTCCCCTCAATTTTTTCATTTTACCCTCCCACCTATATAGAAATATTTTTAGTTAAGAAAATAAAAAGCATTTTTTGACCGCCCCCCCCCATTTTTTTATCCTCCCCCATACATATAAATATTTTTAATTTAAAAGGAAAAAAAAAAGAAAAACCTAACCCTAACTCTAAACCCTAATTCTAACCCCCTACTTTGACCGTGACCCTAACCCTAACCCTAACTCTAACGACGGGGTCAAAGTTAGCGCGGGTCCTAAAGTGAAAAAGCACCAAAAAAATAAAATACAGTGAACACGATTAGTTATGTGAATGCTCTGCGAAAGAAAGTGTACCTAAATTAAATTCATTAGAATGTGTGTGTATGTGTGTTTGTTTAATGACCTTTTTTAATTAAACAATTTGATTCTAAAATCAGTTGTATAGATTTCCAGTACAATGTGTTAGTTTTTTTTGTTGACAGAAAAGAAAAAAATCACATAACGGAGGTAGGGAATCAATTCAATGGATTAACGCTGGCTGTTTAATCAGTTTCGTCATAGTTATATTAACTACGTAACTTATGTCATGTATGTATATATATGAATAATAAAAGAAATAATTATAATTTATAAGTAAGATTATTAGCGAGCAAAATAGCGTAAATAATCTTACTTACTTATAGCGTAAATACATGTAGAAATCTGAAGAAAACAATCATGAGTGCATATTTGCGAATACTAATTAATTAGAAGTTCAAAAGCAATTGATTATGTAAATTGAGAAATGCACATAGTGTTTACAGCGGTGTTTTTAGTAGTATATAATTAAGCTGGCTGACTTAGTAAATAGTCATACTACTTTGATGGAGTTTCGGCTTCAGACAGACAGACAGACAGACAGAAAGACAGACAGATACATAAACTCCATTATTAATAGATAAGACTTTCCGGTTTTTTGTTCAATTTTCATGAACAAAAGCCCAGGGTTTGTGGGTATTATTAAGTTATGAATTGTTACATATGACATATAGTTAATGTTTGCTCTCCGAAATAAAGTACATATTAATGTGTGTAAGATGAAACAATGACACATAAAAACAGAGACGGCGACGTAGAAAGATAAGATGCGTGTGTCTGTGTGTTAAGTTAGACGCCGAACGTAGTTTCTTTATAATCAAATGAGAAATGTCGACTGTACACTCGCAATTTATCAAAATTAATGAACGCCATTTATGTAGGAAACATAATGTGTTGTATGAATTAAAAACAAGAATTAAGATATGCAAATGATGCACACATAACTCTATTGACTAATTTACTACATCTCGTCCATATGTTATGTCTACTATCACCATTAATTAACGTATATCCACTCATTAGCTATATCTAGTTTTACAAAAACGTAACAGCATCAATGTTTTTAAATTTTTGTATTAGCCTATTAATACAAGATATGTTTCTCGATATGCTTCGACTCAGTCAGCAGATACACGTATTAAACATTCATTATTATCGGAAATATATAAGTAAATGACAAACCATTGCTTGACATAATTTAACTTTTAATAATTTTTAAGAGTTAAAAGAGGAAATGATACCTATGAATTACATATCGCAAGATTTTACTCTATATTTACACAGTTAAAAACGCTTCATAATGCCCAGATTTTCACTTATATCCGAGTGTTGAGCATGTCTTAGAATGTAAACGATATAATATATCGTGATTATTCGTAGAACTGCCAAAATTATACCTGCATAATAAGAAGAAAATAAGTTTTCACTAATGACAAAAACATTGAATGGTATCAAAATAAAAGATATAAATGTATTAGAATCGGACGATTTTGAATTCTTCCGTGAATCAGATCACTTTTTGTATAGTTTCCCAAGAAATCATTAATCAAGTGCATATGGTCATTTAATAAAGAGTAAACTATATTTTTAAAGTACAATATATTTAAATGGAGTTTTGTTTATTGGCTAAACGCTGATTCTGTTATCTTTTTTCAGCGGTTTTACTGTTAAACAATGTCGTTATAAAGCTAAACTGTTGAAAATCCGCTCGAATAAAAGAACAACCTAATTCCTATATGAAAATTATACTCGTCAACAAGAGCTTCTTTTCTCGATGTATGTGGCTTTAATAAATCAGAAAACCAGACGTAAATTAAGAGACTAAGACGCAGGCAAAAGTAATGTGAAAGATCGTAAGTATGAAATAATGCAATCATCAACATCAAATGAAGAACCGGATGAATAACATTATTCCGTTCAATAAAAAAATTAATAACTGCATCATATCTTGGATGTTAACACTAGTTTCATCTATTGCCGTTTTCAAACATTATGATAGAATGGTTTGTGACCTACATGGTTTCGGACAACATTGAGAAATAATTGTAATATTTTGAATAAAAGTCGGCAAATTTGCAACGAAGTGATTACTAGAGATTTACACATGTTTGTAAATCACGTGTTTTTTTTTTATTTCAGGCTGATATTGCATCCGTCCAAGAATTAAATACACTCAATCACCAGGTAAATATCATAAGATCGCAATATAATGTGTGATAACATTCAAGTGGACTTTCGTCAAACAATTAAAGTAAGTGTCTGCTATATTTTCATGAAAGTTTTGCAAAATTCTGAATTCATAAGTTTAATGAAGCAATGCAGTTAATAAATACACTCATTTGATTGTGTTGTTTCTCATATAATACAATATAAAACGATTATCATCACAACTCCGTCGTGTGACATACAATTTGAAGTGCACCTGATAACTCTTCAGCTAAAGCGTTAATATGTCGAATGATGTTTGTTATATCGTATTAATAACAATAAATAAATAAGAACAGAAGACAAGAATAGAAGGAATAAGAAATGCATTAAGAATACTTAATCACATACAATAAGTCAGTCGCAAATACAGGCTCTAGGCAGACGTGTTATAAGCGGTGCGCTAAGCGGTTGCCGTTTTGTTAGTCAAAGGTGTCGACTTTATAGTGACTTGATGAATCTATCTTGTCACTATGAGTAAATCTGGATCAGTCGACAACACCCCCACCTTAAGATTTATGTATTCCTTAAAAATATATTTTCTCCTCGTTGGCTCAATCTCTAGACGTTGTTGAATTTCTCTTTCTTTTCGTTGAACGTCATACTTTAGTAGCAGGAGTAGTAGTAAGGTTTTAAGGAATCGGTACATCTAACACATCGTAAAGTACCTTCTCGATCTGGCTCTAGTTTTTTTCAGTCGAGATTAAACTTCTGCTCGCATGAGCAATGGATTTTGCCCCCATAAATTTTATTTATGGAGTAGTACGGCGCCGATGCCGTAATTACTCGCATCAGTAACAAAAATTATTTCTAATTTCGGGTCATAATGTGTTAAAAAAGGTTCTGATGTAAGCTTAATCTTTTCAAAAGCTTCTGCCAATTTTCTGTCCATTGCCACGTTTTATCTTTTTTTAAACGATTCGTTCCACAGAGAACGTAAATCATGCATATTTTTTATATATATCTGATAATAATTAGCAAGAACTAGAAAGGCTTGAAATTGAGCAACATTTGTCGAGGCGAGCATAATTTTAATTGCACTAGACCTTTAAGGATCGGGTGTTCTACCTTTAGCGTCTATAAGTTGTCCTAAATATTTTAATTTTGGACATAAAAAATCACATACACACATTCATAGATTTAAAAAAAACAGTTTTCAATGTGTTCTTCAACAGTCTCGCTCTTGATTAATATATCGTCCAAGTCTGCCGTAGCGTAATCCAAACCCGCTAACATATTATCCATTATTGTATGGAACAAACTTGGTGCTACTTTCACTCTAAAAGTAGACGATTAAACGAATACAACCCTCTATGCATGTAGATAGTGAGCAATTTCGTACTCTCTTCCTCGACTTCTACTTGCAGATACGCATCTGATAGATCCAATTTCGAGAAACCTTTCCGACATTTAAACGGGCAAAAATGTCTTCTGGGCTGGGCATTGGATATTCATGTATCTTCAGGCACATATATAAGCCTGTTGAGAAATCCGTGCACACACGAATATCTTTTTTTTCTTCTTTTTTATGTAAACCGTAGGTGATGCCCACTCTGAATATTATACTTTTCTAAGTACCCCCATTTTTTTCTAGGCGAACGAGCTCCTGGTCTATCGATTCTACAGCTGCATAAGGTACACTACGGTTTGGTTTGAAAACTGTGGTAGCATTTTCCATTACGTCCAATTTTACTTCTTTTTTGTGCATCTCCCTAAACCTTGTGAAAATATCTCTAAAAAATTTTTTTTCAGGATCTTCTTAAGTTTTTTATTTTTACTATTTGTGTTTGAGGAGGTGGCCTTTACCGAGTTGAACAATGAGCTTATCGGTATATCCCACAAGTCAAATAAAGCCATCCAGTCGGTACCGAATAAATCGGAAGTATTTTCAGCACATAGACTTTAGCTTTACACGTCTTACTTCCAAAAGAAATGCTGCACATAAATTCCCCTATGAAAGTCAGCTTTCTGTCAGTTACTTTTTTTGCGACCTTTTCGCTGCGAATCAATGTTGGTTTTCCATTTTCTTCCAGGAGTCTTCACTGATTATAGACAAGTAACTACCAGTGTATATCTGAAAACGAATATTTTTGTTGTTCATTTTTATATCAACAAATTTTCTTTCATGATGGCCACCGCCATTTGTCCTGGAAATTACAGAATTTTCAAAACTATTTGTACTCAACCTTTCTTCTCTACACAGATGCATTACGTGTCCTTACCTTACACAAAAATAACACATTTTGTTTTTAAAGGGACACCCGCCTTTTCCATGAAATCCTAAACGTGAAGGACATGTGTCTGGTTTCCGCTTCTATATGTTTTCACATGATTTTGGAGTCCACCTTTCTGTGCTTTCTCCGTAGCGACGAATACGTTTCAAATGTTTATTTTTGAACCGTCTCTTCTGGCATATCGGACCTGAGCCACGTCTTTTTCTTCAATCGTCGCCGAACCGTATCGCATGCTTACGATTCTATTACATTCATCAACAATCACTTGCAACGTTAAATTAGGGTCCTGCTCCAACTTCATCAGAATTCTAGCCTTTATCTCTGAATATTTGCTTGCAGTTAAGACCTGCACAAAAATTAGACATCGAAATCTGTCTGCAGTTAGTTCTTCGAGTTTAAACTGCTGGTGTACTCTATTTACGATTCCGGCATAGCTAAAATAATCCTCGTCGTCTCTTTTTGTTAGGTAAAACATTTCAAACGTACGTTGAAAAAGAAACGACTTTTGGCCAAAAACATTTGTCAGTTTTATCAACTGAAATTTCGCCCGGTACCCTTGGTAGAATATAGTTGCAGTACCCATTATGGCACGCTGGGTTCAATTTTTGAAGAAGTAGCCGAACCTTATTTTCTTGCGACCATTCTGAACATTCTTCTTTGAAAATGTCAGCAAAGCACCGAAAGTAGGCACAAAGAATTTAACCATTATCTGGGTCATACGTGAATTTTCCAATCGAATTCGCAACCGTATCTGGTGAAACAAAATCCCACTTGCTTTGGTTCTTGTGTTCGCTGGACAATAAATTCCAACATTTATTTCAAACCTTTCGTCAATTCTTTTTTGTTGTTCTACTTGTATGTTTTAATTGTTGCTACAATTGCTCTATTTCTTTAATATTTTGTTTTGTATTTCCTCAGAAAACAGTTATTTCAAATACGCTGTTGCATTTTATAAAAGGAAAAAAATATTATGTACGGTGCAAATACAATGAAAACACAATATGTTTTCTTCTTAAATTCTTTTAAAAAAATCACTGTTAAATTGTAAAAACAATTTGGTTGGTAATTTCCTCTGGAAGAACTAAAATTTGACCTTACTTGAGGGTGCAAATTCACTGTTCGGGAAAAATATTTTTTTATACGAATATAACAAATTTGTTATAGTAAAACAAATAATGTTTCCTGTGAGTCCTGATTAAAGATCGTCAATTTGTTATGTGTTAACAAACTGAATTTTAAATCGTAATCTCTCGTCGCCAATTTGTTATATCGTAGTAATAACAATAAATAAATAAGAACAGAAGACAGGACTAGAAGGAATGAGGAATGTATTAAGAATACTTTATTACATAAGTTAGTCGCAAATACAGGCGTGCTATAAACGGTGCACTAAGCGGTTCCCGTTCGGTTAGGCAAAGGTGTCGACTTTATAATGACTTGACGAATCCATCATGTCACTATAGGTAAATCCGGACGAGTCCACAACAATATATTTAATGGTAGTATCAGTAATGAATATTTGTGGCTAGTTGGTGTTTAAATAAAAGTAGAACATACATAAATGTACGAATGCATTCACCATGATTAAAATATTATCAGATCGCATTTAGAAAGGAAGCGATAGTTAACCATTATAAAGTTTAACAATTCGTGAATATTGTCATTATTAAGAATGAAATAACATTTAGAATGTTTGTAGAGTGTAAAGTGATAGCGGTTTTCACTAAAACTACTTTTTTACAAATTTTCTAACCAATTTTCTTTTAAATGAAAAAATAACTGAGCGAACAAATCGACTTTTATTATTTATAACATCTTAGTCGTTATATTAACACAGTTTCATCTTCTTTAGGTGCATCTTCACCAGCCGATGTAATCTCCCATCTTCTTTAGATGCATCTTCACCAGCCGATGTAATCTCCCATCTTCTTTAGATGCATCTTCACCAGCTTAGAAATCTTATAGTAGAACTTAATGAAATGGGTTTAATTAATTGTATGAATAATTTTTATTAATATCACCTTATCGGAAAATATTGTAAATGCATATGTAAATTTGATAATAGCAGTTATAAGTGTATATTTGTAAATATGAATTTAATAGAAGTTTAAAAGAAATGAATTATGTAAATTGTAAAACCCGTCTAGTGTCTGAGCGTGTTTTTGTAACAGTATATAAAGAAGTTGAAAGAGTATAAGTTTAAGTAAGATTCTTAACACGTTTTCTGTTCGAATCGCAGTCTCGTCTTGAAATTTCTTTCTACTTTATTTATATGTTATTTAATGTTGTTTAATGTGATTTAATCTAAATTAAATCATTAATAGTTTCCCAACGTAAAGCTAAGGTATACACATATTATGAACGCTGACTTGAAAAAATTAATTAATTAAATAGTAATTACCAGCCCCCTCTCCCCCGCCTCCCTCTCTTTCGTTTACAAAAATTCACGCAGACGGACAGACAGACAGACAGACAGACAGAGAACCTGTTCGTTGATTAAAAATAAATTGTAAGTCAAAGTCTTCTTGGTGTGTGAGGTTCCCCCCTTACTACATGTGATAATAACTCAGAATAATGTCAAACAAACACTTCTACCTAGCCATGGCTGACGGAATGAGAACAATCTACTCTTTTTGATTAAATAAATGGTTCAGTTCAAAGTGCGTCCAAGTTCCTGAGTTCGACAATTTTGTCCCCAGGTTGAGTGTCTCATTTTCCTCAACTACCATTTCTTGTCATCAGTGTTTTGCAGGCAGCTGATTCGCGAAGAATATTGAATGTGCTATTTTGAAAAAAGTTTTCGTATAAACCATTCTCGAAGAACAGTTCGTGGTTGTAAGCCGCATCGAAGTGCCGGAAGGAACAGAAAAAGAAATCCGATATTTTCAAATAGACACGACATCAGCAAACGAATCAAATCCTCTTTTCAACTTTTATTGCGTCGTAAAAGATCAAATGAAAAACGCCTAGTTTCTCTCTTTAATAAGCCAAGATTTATTCATATTATTATGGGCACCATTCCCACTGATGATATATTTGCGAAATTTTATTCCGGCCAATGAAATTTACTGCAATTATCAATAAAAGTGTCTTCTTTATCAACTGTATTTTCCTTTGATAATAACGTATCATATGTCAAAGACTTTGATGTGGTTCTTCCTTTTCCAGTATTTCGCTTGTGTCACATGAGATTGAAGAGGTGATGAAAAGTTGATAGATTCGTTGGAAATTCTTTTGAAATTTTATCGCAAGAAATGTTTATTATTTTTCCTGTTTGTTGGAATTTATATAATGAAATTGATGTTGACCATTGGATTTACATGAAAGCAATGTAATTGAGAGAACGCGTTCAATTTCATGTAGCATCACTTAAGGGGCGGCATCAATACACGTTCTGATCTGTGGGTACGTTACAGGTGAGTTCATCAATGAAACTAGATTGAATATTGTTCTCTCTCGCATTGCAAATAGATTTACCATTCTACAAGAAATGATTGCCTATCCATGCATTTTAGGAAGTCACTTGAACTATGTCAACCATTAAATTACAAAGCTTGCGTATATGTGCCGTTGTATTCTTTTTACAAGCATTAAGAAAGGCTAGGATTATTTTAAAGATGAAGAATTTAGCTTTTCAAATGTATATTTATTGTTTTTATTTATAATTTATATGATTTTTCTGTTGCTTGAGTTTATTGTAATTCTATTAATAATGATTTATTTCATTTTAGTTTTATTCAATTTTGTCTCAATTGTCTTATTGTAATTGTATTAAATCGTAATATATTACATTTCTTTTTCAAAAATATCTTGACTGCATTTGACGATGTAATCTTCAAAATGAAGTTAATTGTAAAATTGATGATTTATTTCGTGTTCATTTTCTTTAAATTCATTTAACTGTATAATTTCTAAATTATTTAACTTTTATTTTATTTATGTGTATATTAAATGTATCAAATCAATTTTAATTTTGTTTCCTTCAAATTTAATTTAATTGCATGAATTTTATTTATTTCATTTTTGGTTTCTCCGTTAGTATCGCAATTGTATCACATGATAATTCATGTTCGAACGTACTGAGATATAGATTGATAATTGTGTTTATTCAGACTACGCCATGGATTAGATAACGGGTTCCCTTTTTCTTATCTTAATTGTATAAATATTAATGTATTGAATTTATGTTTCCTTAAATATATATCCTACCATAAAAAGGATAACCATTTCATTTTGTTTCCTTCGAATGTACGCTCATATCTGTATTACTTAATAATATGTATTAATTATATTAAATATTATTTATTTAAATGTTCTTTTTGTCAAACTTTTTAGCCCTATAAATCATAAGTTATTTATTTCAATTGTATAAATGTTGATTTATTTAATGTCTGTTTTTCCAAATGTATTATAACTGAATAATGAATTATTTCATTTTATTTTGTTCAAATATATACAAACTGTATAAATGTTAATTTGTGTTTGCTTTTTTGAAATACGTATAAATTATAATTTATTTCATGTTATTTCTTAACTCCAGAAATGATAACTTATTTTATTTTTGTATTATTTGAATACATCTTATTTTTTATTAAGCGATAATTTATATTATTTTAAAAAATTGCCTTAGTTTTATAAATGATAATTTATTTCAATTTTGTTTTTCTTCAAATGTATCTTAACTGTATAGATATAAATTTATTTAATGTTTGGTTTCCTAAAATTTTGCCTAATTGTATAACTATTTTTTAAATTAAGTTAACTGTATTAAATCTAATTTATTATATTTTTATTTTCCTCCAATCTATATCAACTGGATTTTAATTATATTTTGATGAATGAATGAATGAACTGTCTGGCGTTATTATACATACTAAAATTAAAATAATTTAAAACCTCTGTTCAATACTATTTCTATAATATACATGCCTTATAAAATGATCTAACACATCAGGAAAAACAAAATATTTAAAGATTATTGAATGTGAAATGTTCTCTTTGCAAAGAGTTTCACAGAAATCATTTACCAATAAAGATGTTGATGATTCCTGATTAAGAAACAAAATAAAAACATTTAAGTTTGACATAACCTTACGCGAGTTATAACGAAACACACTTTTATAGTGCCAAAATATTACAATGGGCTGGAAATAGAAGGGTCAAGACAAAATATGAAAAACAAACTTGAAAATTGGTATGTGTCAATAAACATTCTAGTTAAAATGGTTTCAGTATACCAAATATTTAAAAACCTATAATATTTGGTAATAAAATTAAAAGCTGACATGTAATTCTGATGGGCGAATGTTGGCTGACACTAGTATGAGCTAATAGATTGGCTCAAAATGTATTTTAACTTGTGTACATGTGACATTAACTTAGCATAGATGGCGTTATCATGATTACCAATTTATAGATGATTCAACGTCGATGAATAAGTTAAATTGAACGGTGCTAATTATAGCAATTACGTGGACAATACATTCACTTAAAAGTGAAAGTGTCAGCCTCGCGATTTAAAAGTAATGTGCACGACCCTACTTATTGGCATGCATCTATAGTTACCTGTACTAATCTTCGGTTTTCAGGGAGAGAAGATAATAGAATAACCATCATCGAGTTCTGATCTCAATCCGATCGAAAATCTATGCTCAATTGTGATAATGGCATTATACAAAGATCATAAAAATTCCAGAGCATATCCAACCAAGGATCAGTTTCCCATCATAAATATTTTTCAGAAATCTTTGTGCACTCAATGTATTCATCTTATCAAACGCAGTATAGATCCCATTCAGTACGTATGAGCGTACGTGCTTTAGTATCATTTTTATTTCCTAAAACTAAAACTGCCAATGCTGAAATTGTTGCCGAAAAATTCTAATTTGAAATTTGTAGATTATTTTCGAAATGCTAGATTAACATAAATATTTCTCTAAACAATTAGCAACAGTAAAATCGATCGTTTCAAATGCAATTTCTCAAATTAACGTTCTCCATGTTTTTTAATAAAATACGAACGTTTTAGTAATTGTAATAGTGTGCCAGTTAGCTATCTATTCATTGCGAACCTTTAATCTGATAAATATACCACACAGTAGTGTTATCTACAGCATTATTTTTATACTAACGAATCTCTCAACTCAAGAATCAATTGTTTTCAAGATATGCAAAATGAGAACAAAATACAAAGTAGTAAGTGGCATCATAGTTTACTTCTTATTTAGTGGCATCATAGTTAGTGGCATCACAGTTTACTTCATGTTTAGTGGCATCAGAGTTAGATACATCATAGTCAGTGACATCATAGTTGACTTCTTATTTAGTGGTATCATTGTAAGTGGAACTTTAGTTAGTGGCATCATAGTTGACTTCTTATTTAGTGCATCATAGGGTGTGGCATTATAGTTAGTGGCATCATCGTTGACTTCTTCTTTAATGGTATCAGAGTTAGATGCATCATAGTCAGTGGCATCATAGTTGACTTCTTATTTAGTGGCATCATAGTTAGATGCATCAGAGTTAGTGGAATGATAGTTGATTTCTTATTTAGTGGCATCATAGTTAGATGCATCAGAGTTAGTGGAATGATAGTTGATTTCTTATTTAGTGGCAGCATAGTTAATGACATTATAGTTAGTGGCATCATAGTTGACCTCTTATTTAGTGGCATCATTGTAAGTTGCATAATTGTTAGTGGCATCATAGATGACTAGTTTTTTAGTAGCATCATAGTTAGTGGCATCATAGTTGACTTCTTATTTTGTGGTATCAAGGTTAGTGGCATCATAGTTTACTTTTTATTTAGTAGCATCATAGTTAGTAGCATCATATTTAGTAGCATCATAGTTAGTGGCATCATAGTTGACTTCTTATTTAGTAGCATCATAGTTAGTAGCATCATAGTTAGTGGCATCATAGTTGACTTCTTATTTAGTAGCATCATAGTTAGTAGCATCATAGTTAGTGGCATCATAGTTGACTTCTTATTTAGTAGCATCATAGTTAGTAGCATCATAGTTAGTAGCTTCATAGTTAGTGGCATCATAGTTGATTTCTTATTTAGTAGCATCATAGTTAGTAGCATCATAGTTAGTGGCATCATAGTTTGTGTCATCATAGTTGACTTCTTATTTAGTAGCATCATAGTTAGTGGGGACATAGTTAGTAGCACTATAGTTGACTTACCAAAACAAAATCGAGATACAAATATCAAATTAAGGAGACGGACACTAAAGACAGTTTTGCTTCTTTTATTTGCAATACAAGAAGTCATTACAGAAGATGCCGACATTTTTTCAAAACAAAGCAAAAATATATGATTCAATTTGCTTTTATGTTTTACTTCAAAAATCATTGGATCAGGTATACATTTAACGTTCTACGAGTTTATGTTAGAAATGTGCATGCTTGGGGGAGAATGAAATGTTAACGCTCAAAATGAGCTCATGAATGTCATGTATGGTAATGTGATAGACGTGATGTATGATTTGTGCATAAATAATAACGTAGGAAGTGTTCTGAGAGTAAAACACCACTTACTGTAAGTTTATTTTCGTCTTAGGCATATCTTGAAAATATCACCTGACTGACATGCTATAATGATTGAAAGGAAAAGAAACAATAAATCAGTTAACATGCGGTATAACCACTCTAAAACCACCTACTATCTCAAAGAAGGTGTTGCAAATAAATATTCTATGTTACTATCTTCGCACCATTTACCTCTCGCTAGAGAACACGTTTTAAAAGCCTCATTTAATTTTCTTAGACCGACGATGATAGAGGTTAATAATTTACTTGGGTTCATGAAAAATAAATATTTTCCTTTCGTAATTTTCAGAAAAGAACGTTATTACAGCATTACAAATCTTAAGCTTTTAGTAATTATTACAAAGCGTTTGGACATTATTAAAACAAGCTATTTATATTAGCTTTTGGTTATAGGTGTTAAATTTTATGAAGATTTCTCGACATTTATCATTTTGTCTGTTTATTACAATTAAATACACCACCAGTCTTAGTAAAATGATTTTCTGTAATCCGATAATAGAATTAAATTAACTTTCTTTCGGTGTCACCGCGACGAGAAATCTCAATCTCCATTGTTCACTGTCAACTGCTTATTTTCATTGCTTACTGTTTACTGTTCACTCTCTACTGCCCAGAAATCAATTGAATTCTTCAATGTCAAAAGACTAGTTTTCATAGTAATAAATCAACCACCTATGCAAATTGCCTACTAAAACCCACCACGTATGCAGATTTACTACTAGAGAGCCACCTATATAGCTAGACTCCAAATAGCCAATCTTCAAATAAGGAGATACCTCAATTGTGTCCATTTGATCAAAAGAAAACCGAAAAAGATTAATGAATAAAGTCATCATGAAAAACGACCAATCTTTGGTGTATTCTTATTTGGAAAAGAACTGCACGATTAGAAGCTAATGTTGAACGCAAGACATACATGTGCTCACTAACATATAAGTAATAATAAACATTTCTCTAAAGATCTATGCAGCGAATGAGATAACAATGTTATTCCAAAGAGCAAATGAAGTATTAAGAAAATTACAAAAAGTAACAAACAAAAAACTAAATAATAATTAATCATTTTACAATTATGCAGTAAAATAATAAAAATTATTCTGCTTCTTCAAAATCACTATGAAATTTTAAGATTTTCAGATATCATATTTCCAAACGAGACAACAAAATGTGAATAAATTAACAATAACAGCAAATCATTAAAATGTTACTAAAACGCTTGAACGCTTCATGTCCTGGGCAAAGATACGCGAAGTTCCTATCAAAGACATGATGTTTGCTGACAACGCAGCAGTTGCGACGCACACCCAACAGACCTACAAAGATTTAAGGCTACTCATTATCCTGAATAACACAATCGTCCTGGTACATAAAAAACGAGGTACCACCTTCCACCACTATCGATGACTATGAACTCGATATCTTTCACTAGTTCACGCAATTAGGCTCCACCATAAGCGACAACCTCTCCCTGCACATTAAAATCGACAAGAGCATCAGAAAAGCAGCTACGACGCTTGCTCGCCTCACATTCAGAGTGTGGATGAATCCCAAGCTGACGATGATCACTAATATTGCAGTTTACAAGGACTGCTGTACAATCGTGAGACATGGGTCATCTACGCCAGATAGAAGCGGTGACTCAACACCTTTCATCTACGAAGGCGAGTCGCCTCCTTGGCATACCTTCACAGGATAGGGTGTCCAACTTTACCCCTGCCCGCGGAAGGCTTCCAATATTGTTCACCCTCCTCAGGCAACGCAGACTACGATGGTTGGGCCATGCCCACCGCATGGAGGGTTGGCTCATTTCAAATGGCATCCTGTATGGCGAGGTGGCATATGAGAAGTGGTCCACAGGCCGCCCCCAGTTTCTATATTAAGATTTTGTGAGGCGCGACATAAAAGCTATCAGCATCGACGTGTGGTCCTGAGAGAGTGTTGTAGATTACAGTTTAATATTGAGAGGGACTGTGAACCATTATCTGGTAGCAGGGGAGGAGAAGCTGGTGAACACTGTTGCGGAGAAACGTGCACCCAGAAAGGAGAACGCCAATGTCAACAGTCTCGGGACTACACATTTTTGTGACCTTTGCGACAGAGACTGTCGTTTACAAACAGGCAGGACAACTTGGCTAAAGATGCATCATTCATGGTCGATCCTATCCGATAGAGGCGTGTTATTCCATGTATAGTTAGCATTTGTAGATAATTAATTACGTGGCATGCATTTTGGAATTTTTAATGAACATTGAAAACGTCCTCTCCTATACGTTGCATATAGAGGGCGTAGTCATTAGCCAAGTTTAGGTATGCTATTTGTTCTCCTTGCTATTTCTTGGGTATATTGTTTACTTGCCTCCCAAAGCAGCAAATTTAGCAGAAGGTTAGTTAATTATGGGAATCCGACTCGCCAAAAAGTGATTACATTATATGGATTTCCCTGTCGGCATTCCTCGGCGCAGAAGCCTCAGACGATCTATAATAAATCATGCCCTCACAGAGGATGAAGTTATTCCTGGAAGTATATCTTCCTGCGACTGACCAGGACAGATACTACACTTTCATCTTTGCGCGAAAGCCAGTTAGTTCTGGATATATCATTTAACTGATGTAACCCCTCTCTCTCTCTCTCTCTCTCTCTCTCTCTCTCTCTCTCTCTCTCTCTCTCTCTTCACGCTTTCACTCTCTTTCTGTACGTGTATTCTAAAACTATCACGTACTTGTTTTAGTAAAATATAGAGCTATATAACATTTTATTTAAATAAATAATAAAAGAATCGATAGCTGGTTGTTACTACTGGAGATGTATGCATAATTCCCATCTACTCTGCAGTATACTTCTTCGTGTATCTTCGTAAAAGTTTGTTATTGATTAAACGGTTTCAATTGTAATTAAGTATCAATTCAATTTGTACTTTCATATTCTCAGGTATTACTGTTAAATCAATTATATTTTATTCCCAGCCCAAAACGGTTTCATTTACCGACTCATTTTGCTTTTAAATGGTTCATGCATTGCGACAGGCAACAGCAACACTGACAAATCGAGAGTCAAGATAGAATCTTCCTATGGAACACACTGTGGAAAATAAAGTGCATTAGGAATTGCCAAAAATTGATTCCTGTTGTTTTTTTTTATTTGACGATAACACATTATCACAAATTAATTAAATATAGAATCAAAATAATTATTGAAAACTTTCATTTTTCTTCGCCTGTTAAGTAAAACATATAGTACTTCTGAAGTTTAAAGACCGTGCTGAAATAATAACGTTATTATTTAGAAACCCATTCTCAATATGGCGACAGGAGAGCTATGTTAAATATTCTGTATCTTCAGCTAACAATTTAATAAACAAAACATACCATAAAACTTGATTTAAACTGGGAAATCCTATCTAAAAATCGCACAGTCTGTAAATTACATGAATACTAAATACATATACTTGCAAAGGCGTAAAATATATATATTCGTATAGAATAAATCCGTTATCAAAATAATTAAGCGATATATATATATAAAGATAAATGAGATAAGATGGATAAACATGTACGAATGACAAATCTATTTCAACTTCGATTGTTCAATGTAAGGTGTACTCGGTAAAAACATGTTTATTATTCTTCACTTAAGCCAAGGCTTTTCAAAGATTAAAATCTTATCACTTATCATCAGAGGAATTACATAGATGGATAAGTTGGCAGGAAGTATTTTAAAATGGCCTGAATTCTCCAAATTACTTCCGAATAAGTGCGTTCCACCTACGTTTGAACTAAACATCTTGTATTTACTTCATTTTTGAACATTTTCAACGCTGCCTTCACGAAACCTCTTTTTTCCATCTTTAAATCACTAAATGTGGCTACATACCGACCCAATTATCTGTGAATGTTGGAAGGAGGACTATATGATGCAACACTGCCTTGTCTGCCCTCTACTGCTCAACTAGTGTTTCGTGAAAGATCTAGCAGAGTACAACAAAAATTCAAAGGACTGCGTAGAAAAGGTGGAAACTGTCGTATGACCCACATGCTCCGAAGACACGCAAACAAAGAAAATGAGTTCAGTTGAATCACCACATATCACATACCTGGATGTAATGCATGTTTAAATACATTAGGTTGAATAGGTGCCACCAAATTTAACTGGATTGTACAGAAATGATGAACTCATTGCCAGTAGTGGCCAAATAGTGTTGAAGATTGAAACCGTATAATGATAGCATACAACTACTTAGAATTACAAATCGAAATCATAACCTAAAAGAACAATCAAACACCTACTTACGTAAATCTTAACTCCAACCAATGTAAATCCGCCATGAATCAAATATCTAGCGCGGCTACTACGAATCTAACAGAACATTTGAATGAAAATAAGAAGATGGATGCAGCATAAATAAATAGTGGGCTTACAAACGTCATAGAGAATTGAAGAAAAAACGGAAAAAGAAAAGTAACATTGTTTAAACATAGGAAATGTTTGTGAAGTCTAATAGATAAACATTTTAATAGAAATTACCCACGAGTCTTCAATAGACGCACTATAAAATTAGCTAACGATGTGCGGAGAACTTAGCATCAGTAGAATGCATTGCAACGATTTTGCAACAACCACACAAAATAAAAGAGAACTCTCATAGAGTACACTGTAACTGTAGGATAGCTACCAATGTTCTTTAAATGGCAACAGCAACACTGACAAATGTAGAGTCAATATATAATCTCCCTATGGAACACACTGTGGAAAATAAAGTGTATTAGGAATTGCCAAAAATTGATCACAAAGGTACTATATGCGTAAACACTCTTTCTTTAACGAGAGCTAAAACAGACAGCCTCCTAAGAACATTTTGGTGATTTGAAAATGAGGAACCTGCACCCTGAATTCCTGTGGTAATTTATTCAAATGGTCAGCATGCCTAAAAGTTTTAAAAGCGGATCCAGTCAATGTCTGCAAGAACGAAAATTAATCATCAAATTTAGAGACAAAGCATTCTTTTGAACTAAGGAAATTATTACTTTTAAATATAGAAACATAAATTCAAGTGATTTAAAATATTCTTACTGATTATATAGATGTTATAAGACTTTTCATTTTGTATTTTACTATTCTGGCTGATGGAATAAATTCGTCACCTTCCTCAAGGACTATTGGCGCGACAGATATTACCATCGCCATTGGCATTTTGATAACCTCTATACCTTAGCATTATCGACCACTTCAGATGTTTATAAAAGTATTTTGGTTTTACTAGGACACTCTTTTTCGAGTCTGACCGTCGTCGTCTGTTTGGAAGATGTACACTAGAAAATGTAAGAGCATCAAAATATTAACACACACGATTAGGTCACTCGCTCCATTCAGCAGTTATTATCAGAAGATTTGTTGTGTTTCCTCACATGGCTTTCGTCTACCTTGTAAAACGGGATCTTTAGCGCTATGACTGTTACAGGCTACCTGTTCGTTGTCTCACACTGTGACCTTATTAGGTCTGAAGCACCTCCCAACGCATGGAAATAATGAGAATAAATGCAACGTAGCTAATTAGACTCTCTTTTATGTTTTCTATGTTAGTAACAAATTACACAAATTTGTTTCAAGAGGGTGAATTAAAGAATAAGATGTTTACACTTCGTTTTGTGTTTACAATCTATGCTCTACATCTTATTAAAAAAAACGTTCAACAAGTTTAGGAATCGGTTAGTACATATTCCACAATGTTATTTTGCCGCATGTCCTCATAAACAAAACGAAGCATACATATTTAATTACACAGCCTGTATGTATAGTAGTTATGTTCCAAATTTCATATTTTGCCCCATGTCCTCATAAACAAAACAAAACAAACATACCTGATTACACAGCCTGTATGTATAGTAGTTATGTTCCAAATTTCATATTTTGCCCCATGTCCTCATAAACAAAACAAAGCAAACATACCTGATTACACAGCCTGTATGTATAGTAGTTATGTTCCAAATTTCATATTTTGCCCCATGTCCTCATAAACAAAACAAAGCAAACATACTTAATTACACAGCCTGTATGTATAGTAGTTATGTTCCAAATTTCATATTTTGCCCCATGTCCTCATAAACAAAACAAAGCAAACATACCTGATTACACAGCCTGGATGTATAGTAGTTATGTTTCAAATTTCATATTTTGCCCCATGTCCTCATAAACAAAACGAAGCAAACATACTTAATTACACAGCCTGTATGTATAGTAGTTATGTTCCAAATTTCATATTTTGCCCCATGTCCTCATAAACAAAACGAAGCGTACATACTTAATTACACAGTCTGTATGTATAGTAGTTATGTTCCAAATTTCATATTTTGCCCCATGTCCTCATAAACAAAACAAAGCAAACATACCTGATTACACAGCCTGTATGTATAGTAGTTATGTTCCAAATTTCATATTTTGCCCCATGTCCTCATAAA